>JANHFL010001750.1:87149-112332 GCA_032468155.1 Oxyrhabdium leporinum | reverse complement strand
TCCTGGTAGCCTCTCCAGCCGTTTCTGTTCTTCCTCCAACAATCGGCCAGTCAAATATGTCATGGTTAAGTCCCTCTTGCATGGACTCTAAGCTAGTCACAAGAATGTCCCATGAAGTGTCCAACGAACTGAGCACCACATACACCTTGTGTGTCTCAGTAAATGTCATTCCTCTTTCCTCTAATTCCAGGAATATCTTTCTCATAGCCTGCAGATGTGTGGACATGCTCTCCCCCAGCTTCAGTTGTGCTTTATACAGTCTCTTTGTCAGCAACACTTTACTGCCCACAGTCTCTCTGACATACACACTGCGCAAAGCCTCCCAGCACTCTTTTGCAGACTGGAGACCCCTCACATGTATCAGCTGACTGTTCTCTAAAGCCAAAATTATGCTGGCTCATGCCTTTTCATTTCTTCTCTGGTCCCAATCATGCAAGACTGCTGGTGAATCATTAACTATCGTCTACAACTCCCTTCTCAGGTACATCTCCATCTTTACACTCCAGGAGAGGTAATTTGTCAGCTGAGACCTCACAAGATCTCCTCCCATTACGCTGACAGAAGCCATGTTCCTTGTTTCCATTACAAACACTAATCACTAACAAACCATGAAGCACAGCCCCTCTGGCTCTGATGCAAGCTCTCCCTGGGTTTCTCCTCTTTCTGGTTTCTCTAGTCACTCTGGCCTTCTCTCTGTGCTTCTCTCTGAACTGGGCCCATAACCTGTCAGAGTGCGCACAGTGTGACTAGGTGAGACAACCCAAGAGCAAATACAGCACACAGGTTTGTATATACATATAGTGGTTTTATCCCTACAAAAGCATATATACATACAAGTACTTTGATACAGGCTTTGAATAAACAGCAATCAGTAATAAACTACACCATGGAAGCACACACGGAGAGAGAGATATGCCCTCACAGGGTCTCTCATATATTATAGCCTCTTAAAGTGGTAGCAGTCAAATAACCCTGCTGACTCATTACTACCATTGCATCATCATTACAACATTACAATATTATAGCATTACAACCTTACAGCAGCTGGTCAGCTATTAAATCATCATTATCCTGACACAGGAAAATTATTGAAGCCTGGGGAACGAGCCCCGTGTCAGTCAACAGGAGTGCTGATTTACCACTGCTTATTGGATACTTAGGAGTCAAGGACTTGGCAGCACAAAGAAACAACAGCTATTTGCCAGCCATCAACATACTAATCAACCAATAGGCAGGCACTACATAAATATTGTACATGCAATATAGCACAAAGCACATATTCCAGTAGAAAGAAGTTCCTGAAGATGTACTCCAACATGAGTCCAAAAGCTTGGAAGATTAAACCTCTGGTCCCGCTGACCAACCCAGATTGGATCTTGTGTTAGATATGTTCGCCACCTTGAGTTATTGGTAAAAAGAATTAAAGGCGGGATCTAAATAAATAAATATTTTAAATAACATAGTGTGTTAAATATAGTTAACTCATGAAAATCTAGAATGAATGTGATTCCTTTTTATCATTATATCCTTACATTAACAACATAAGAATTGTGCTTATTTTGTCCTACTTCGTGTTATTGCCTTGTGGCACCCAAAGCCAGGATTATATTTTCCTGCAACTAATCAAACCAGAATCAGAAGCCAGAGGATTTGTTTTATTATTATCCCAGCTTTTTCAGGTATTATGAATTACTAGCTTGTGCTTGCGTATTACACAACCTTCATTAGTTTTCCCTCTGTATAATGATTGGAAGAGAATGGAAATAAGAATTGAATTTAATACATGGATTTTTATCGTTTCTCCTTAGACCAAAACAAATCCATGCATCATGGAAAGGCAGAAGTAATGAGGAAGAGAAAATAAAACACAATTATTCATACTATGAACTGAATTATAGGAATGAGAACTTATATATTGAGAAAGTATGGCAGCAAATGACGGATCCGTTTTTTGGTGTGGAGTGGAGAAGTCTGATAGGTGACAGCATGTCAGGGCAAAATAAAGCTTGTATAAATAAATTGAGAGCTAAGATAATTAAATCCAAAACAATATTAGCCTTACCATGCCAATAAGATGATAAAACTCATTGGCTAACTGTTAATGTTGGAGAGTCTTCACTCAACTTTCATCCGCATTTCCCAAGAAAACAGTGTTCTATAGAAATGGAATTGTAACGGAAGTTGTTGCCAGCATCTCCAGATGAAGCAGAATAGTAATCCAATCTGGACTCTCCATAACTGCTTTGCTGCACTGAAATAAAGTTCATGATTCTGCTTTGATAGATTGATTTGCTAAGTCATAATACCATGTTGAGGATGTACACAGTCCTAACAAGACAGATGGCAAACTCCTTGAACTGGACTTGTCTATAAATCACAGCCCCTTAATTTTAGGCATAGTTTCATAAAAAAACAGTAAACTATTATGTGCTATAAATGTTGAGGGTAAAAATTCCCTCTAATACCCGTGATAGTTTAATTCTATTTGATTCCATTAGTTTTATTTCCTGCCTTTCCAGTGTTTCAACAGTGCTGCCTATCCATGCTTCCTGACCTTGAATCAGTGATGTCTCACTTCCTGAGAATTACTGGTTCATGGCTGGTTCATGGCTTAACATTTTGACAGGTCAAAATGATTCTTTGTAACATTTAATCCAAAAATGCATTTAATATATTGTTATTTAACACTTATATCTAAATGATTCTTTGTAACATTTAATCCAAAAATGCATTTAATATATTGTTATTTAACACTTATATCTAACCCTTTTCATTCCTAGTTTCATGCAATGGATACATTACATAAGCACAACTATGACCTGAGCAGTGCAATTAGTGTTTTGGTTCCCCTTGGAGGTCCTGTTCTTTGTAGAGATGAAATGGAAGAATGGTCGGCATCAGAGGCTAGCTTGTTTGAAGAAGCCCTGGAGAAATATGGTAAAGACTTCAATGACATACGACAAGATTTTGTAAGTAGACATATCTAAATTATTATTAAATTGCCCTTAATTGCTCTTTTATAGCATTGTTTTTCTATTCCACAGTCAGTTAAACTAAAGATCTGTTATTATGAGCCTATTTTGCTATATAAGGGCATAGTCTACTATAGTACCTGATATGATGGAGGTACTTAGGCCACTAAAATCTTCAACAATGCTTGCTATTAGGGCTTGGAAAGCAGCAAGGAGACAGAATGGATTAACCTCCAATTGAAAGTGTGCAATACAATATTTTGTTTGCATCTATAAAACATTATACTTTTCAGAGGTATATGGATTACTGTATTCTCATAGGCAGGATTGAGGGACCTGGGATATTGCTGAACTATACTTCCATTATGTCTCATTTGTCATTCTGGATAATACTTTTGGCATTTCTAATTTAATGATATCAGACAGGCCAGAGGTTTTCCAATGCCACACTTTAGAAATAAAGAAACTAAAGCAATGTTCAAAACATTTGTTGGAATTTCTAATAATTTTATTTTTTTAATAAAAAAAAATATTTAAATAGCATTAAATATAAATATATTGAATTATCCCATTCATTTTATTTATTTATCAGGGTTATTACATGGTGCAATCCCAAGAGACTCAGTAGTTTATAGTAATGAAACATAAAAATAAAAGCATACAGAATATAACATTAAAATTACATAATTAGAATATGATAAAACCCAAATTGCTAAAAAGTGCAATCATCTTTCCTAGGCATCATGCATTACAGTAGAATCTCCAAAACAATTCTGATGTTGCTGGTTTCTGGAAGGTTAAAATGTTTCCAAGTGTAGGTTGCTACCACAGAAATCCAGTTCCTGTGACTCTCCTCAAGTATATGCCTCATGGAAATTGGGGATCTTTGCACTTTAGATAATAGTATGTTAGTTTTAGAAGCTTTCCAGTTATTGGTGTTCAGTGGAGATGCATCAAAAGATATATAGAATCCATTAGAATAGTGTGTATGTGTGCGTGTGCGCGCGCGCACACGCACGGTCCACCTTCTCTTATCCTTCGGAGGAGATTGGTACAGATGTTACATAATGTTATGCCCTTAGGTACAGGTTTTACATGACTTTCATCTCTTCAAAAATAGTTTTTCTCTGATAGCCCAACTGTTTCATCATTTTCTTTTTTAAAATGTAATTTTGTATTTAATGTTTTTCAGCTTCCTTGGAAATCTCTGACTAGCATCATTGAATATTATTATATGTGGAAAACCACAGATAGATATATTCAGCAGGTAATTTTTTTTTGCATTTTTAACATCCAAATGTACGCTATGATATAAAACAATATCTAAATGAACATTTTTAAGAGGGGGCTTTCAGGCATTACAAAATGCCTACATAAAAGGTGCAACTTAATGGGAATGTGCATGTAACATAAAGCCTCCATTGTCATTCCAGCTGTTTTGCTCTAAATCATGGTGTCTGTTTTTGTAGTTGTGTAACACATTTCTGTCCTTTTAGTAAGCACTGTGAACCTGGATGTGCTCAAGGCATGGGGGCTGGAAAGTTCAGTGGTCTGTGACACATTGCTATTGAGCTTTTATTGGGTTTGTTTTTGGCTATTATTTTAGATTTTTACACTTTTGATGATACTGTGTTTTGTATTGTTAAGTAGTGTGTTGTTAGCCACCAGGGGTCGCATCTGTGAGATGGGTTGCAATGTAATTTGAGCAAGCAGATAAATCTGGAGGAAACCAGGTGAGGAAGGCTATTTTAGGTTACCATGCATAATAATTTCAAAGTACTAATTCCTGTAATTTCATTTCCCCCTTAAGGGTTTAGTTAGACCTGAAGGCATTCAGGATTTAGAGTAATTATAACATGTTGCCCTGAATCCAGAATAACTTTTATGCAAAAAATGAGTTTTTATGGAAGGGCAAAACATCAGGAATTTGACCAATTCTTTTATTGTCACATGCCAGGATATTTTTCAGGCTATTCTGGAGGTTTTCCTAATTAGAATTCTCTTTCCTGGATCTCTGGATTCAGGCCTTTTTCATTGAAGTATTTCAATTACACTTCCTGAAATTTGATCTCTTGTCATTAATGGCAGCTATGCAGAGTTTACACCACCCTAGCCAAATTGTCTCATAAATGAAGATAAGAAATTGTAGTTTGGATCCAATTTATTTGAATGGTTTATCATCTAGTAGTTTATATGAATAATATGTGATTTACAGTTTCAGGATCCAGGCATAGTTGAGAAAGATAACTTGTCTTTCACTTTCTTCCTCTTGCAAGCAGAATAAAAAGGGGTATACACATGCCCAAAGTATTCTACAGCTTGATTTCAGTCACCTGAATCATGGGAGACTGTGAAACTAAGACATTAGTTGTTGTTGCTTTTTTCCATAAAACTTGACAGTGTCATTGCTGCTCACTCTTTAGCAATTCCTTATAGAACGAGCCATTGCATTATACTTACACTTTGTTCTTTGGCTGTTTGTGATCCACTAAATGCAGAATAGAGTTTTGTCAACTCATTGTTAAATTAACTAATTCAACTAATATGTTTCAACTAATATGTTAAAGAAGCAGTTAAAGAGCAGAAGGGTCCATATTATTGCAGTGAAATACAGTGGAAAACATTGTTGAAAAAGCTTATCAGAAGTGGTAAATAAGGATTGGTGCATGACTAAATTTTGTACTATATGGATTGGCTTTATGGATATGTCCATAAATTTTGTACTATATGGATACTTCCAACTAGCTTTCCTTAGCTTCAATTAGTACAGAATATTATAATTTTTCTCATTTAAATAGATTTCTTCCTAATAAATCCATGTGTGATATCATTACTTAGATCCTGTAAAATGGAATTTTAGCTTGTATGATGAACTTTGAGCAAAATTGTATCTTAGCTTCTGGGGGTGTCTTTGAGTTGAGTCAATGTTAATATGATCAGTTTTAAAGGTATTTCTGCCCTAGGTGTTTTCAGATGGGAAATCTAACAGTGATTATAATATATTATTTTAATGTATTTTTATTTATTGAATATGCCCTCCAAACCTGAAATTATTATGGACTTTGTTATTTAATAAAAACTCTAATGTGTTTGTGTGCACACACGCATTATATTTATGCATGTGTATATATTGTAATAATGATTGCAATTACTTGGAACATTTTAGTAATCACTTTAGCAATGTCACTGTTTTTGTGTTATTGTAAAAACTCATTTTAAAGAATGCTATAATGTTCTTTCTTTGGTTAACTCCCATGGTTTTGGTTGATATTCTTTTAAGCATAAGCAGCAGATCTAATTTTGACAATACTGACTTTTCAAATGTGTAGAAATCTAAGGATCTTATAGGAATTGTACTTGGCCAGCTTCAATTCTCCCTTATGTTTCCTAGTTATAAATATACAGAAACTAACTCACATTTCATTTGAATGCAAGTTCAAGTTAAATTTTGTGCAAGAAATTTTTAGCTTAAACTACAGTATGTCACAGAAGTGAGTACACCACCTCACATTTTGTAAATATTTAAATATATCTTTTCCTGTGATAACACTGAAAAAATGACACTTGGCTACAATGTAAAATAGTGAGTATACAGCTTGTATAACAGTGTAAATGTGCTGTCCCCTCCAAATAAATGAACACACGGCCATTAATGTCTAAACTGCTGGCAACAAAAGTGAGTACCCCCCTAAGCAATAATGTCCAAATGGGGCCCAAAGTGTCAATATTTTGTGTGGCCACCATTATTTTCTAGCTCTGCCGTAACCCTCTTGGGCATAGAGTTCACCAGAGCTTCAGAGGTTGGCACTGGAGTCCTCTTCCACTCCTCCATGACGACGTCACGGAGCTGGTGGATATTAGAGACCTTGCGCACCTCCACCTTCCGTTTCAGGATGCCCCACAGATGTTCAATAGGGTTTAGGTCTGGAGTCATGCTTGACCAGACCATCACCTTTAGCCTCAGCTTTTTTAGCAAGGCAGTAGTCGTTTTGGAGGTGTGTTTGGGGTCATTATCATGTTGGAATACTGCCCTGTGGCCCAGTCTCTGAAGGGAGGGGATCATGCTCTGCTTCAGTATGTCACAGTACATGTTGGCATTCATGGTTCCCTCAATGAACTGTAGCTCCCCAGTGCTGGCAGCACTCATGCACCTCCAGACCATGACATTCCCACCACCATGCTTGACTATATGCAAGACAGACTTGTCTTTGTACTCCTCACCTGGTTGCCACCACACACGCTTGACACCATCTGAACCATATAAGTTTATCTTGGTCGCACCAGACCACAAGACATGATTCCAGAAATCCATGTCCTTAGTCTGCTTGTCTGCAGCAAACCGTTTGCAGGCTTCATTGTGCATCATTTTTAGGAGAGGCTTCCTTCTGGGACGACAGCCCTGCAGACCAATTTGATGCAGCATGCAGTGCATGGTTTGAGCACTGACAGGCTGATCCCCACCCCCACCCCTTCAACCTCTGCAGCAATGCTGGCAGAATTCCTACGTCTTTCCCAAAGCCAACCTCTGGATATGACGCTGAGCACAGGCACTCAACTTCTTTGATTGACCATGGCAAGGCCTGTTCTGAGTAGAACCGGTCCTGTTAAACTCACTTTTGTTGCCAGCAGTTTAGACATCAATGGTTGTGTGTTGCGTTATTTTGAGAGGACAGAACATTTTCACTGTTATACAAGCTGTAGGATCAGTTGTGTGAGCACTTAATTATTTATTTAAATTATTTATTTAATTAATTACTTTATATAATTTGATTTCTGAAAACAAATTTCTGAAAACCTTTGGAAAAAAATAAATCATTGAAACCTGTCAGTCTGAAAAAGTTTATAAAACTATTTATAAAGCTCTGGACTTCTATCAAGCCATACTCGGAGACACAGTTTTGAAACAAGAAAGGATTTGGACTAACAGTGAATCTTTCCCAAAATGGCCATACTATTAAAATCATTCCAAGAGGACAGCAGAAATTCATCCATGAAATCATAATGAAAGAAGAAAGTCCAGAGATTTGCATATCTCTTGGTTCAAGGTAATATGTGTAAGATATCATAACCAGAAAAGCAATGGATAAGCACCAGGAATCATGGGACAGTAGCAAGGCAAAAATCACTGATCACTAAAAAGAACACCTATATGCACCTCAACTTTGGGGGGGGGGGGGGAGAGGTATTATCCAAATATCCTCAGGAATGTTTTTCAGACAGAGGACTGGAAAATGAAAATGTTTAGATTATCTGGAACTCTTTATATCTGGTGAAAATCAATCAGAGCATTCCTCAATAAGATGCTCGTATCAATTGCCAAACATGGATGAGGTACAGTTTGCTGCTTAATTTGTGATTATTGAAAAAACATAAATTCTGTTTTGAATCAGAAAAGTCTATGAGAAAATATGCAATCTTTTTGGTAACTGAAGCTCAAGTAGGCTATGCAGTAAGAAAATTATCTCATAGAAGCAAATCTAAATCATACAGAAAGATTCTAGTGGGGTTGAAATATGCAGTTCAAAAACAACAACAACAAAAACAGTATGAAATGTTACTGAGCTAAAGAACAGTATGGACCAAAATTCTTGCATATGTCAGAGCTGAATTTTGAATCACCAGATTACAATTACTGTAACTAAAAATGATTAAACCATTTACTGAATCTATCGGACAAATATTTATTTCTTATTGGTACATAATATATTGGATGTGTGGGACTGTATAGATTTTGTCTTGTTCACTCAGACTTCCATTATATTATCTCTGCTCATCTGACAAGATATGACAGGATTGGCATGCTCTGGGTTTTATCAATTAAGCAGTGTCATTTTACAAAACCCAGGAGGCATGCCTTCTCTGTCATTCCCTGACAATTCAGATGGCCCAACCCTACCAGCTTCTGGAAAGACCTTAAAAATTCAGTTTTTCCTAAAGACACTGGGCCATGTCTTGAATGCTTTGGATGTGAATTGCCTCTGGCACAATGAAATAATAAAAATATGGTTTCTACTGTATTTTAAATGTTTTTAGCCTTCTGCAGCCGTACAAATCAAAATCAAGAAATGAGTAGGACCCACATTAGTAGGACCCACACCTCACATCATTCAGTGACAAAATTATGCTTACATTCAGAAAATGCAATTGGTTTTTCACTATACCATATAGCTATGCAAAAGAAAGCAATGTCAATCAGGACTCGACTATAATCTTATGTCTGGTTGAGACTAGTTGAGAGAAAAGGTATAAAAGAGAGTTTAAAAAAAAGATAGCTTTGGCAAGGTTAACTGAAAAAAAACCCCATTACTTCTGTTAAAAGATCAGAAAAAAATATTAGTCGCAGGTCCCTAATAAAAGTATTTTTAAAAACTTGACCGATCATTTATAACTGAATATAAATGATTTCTTCTTAAAATTATCCAGATAATAAAAATTTAGCAGCATTAGTTGCTAGCTGCATCTTTATTATAACCCTATATTCATTGTAATCATTACTTTGAAGCTTTCCTGCTTTACTTCTACATAATTATATTTCAATTCAATTTATATAAAGAAGTAACCTATGCAGAACAAAGTTATCCATCTATATTTTAAAGTCATGCAGTCTCTGCACAACTGCAAACTCATGAAGAAAGGGCAGAAGAGGCAGATGACACTTAAAATTACCTCCATCTGTATGAAGATCCTACCCATAATAAAACACTTACAAAACCAGATGATAATCTATTATTATACTGTATATTGTAGTATGAAAAACTCTTAATAACATTTCCACAGTGGACCAATTCTCCAATCATTTAAATGCAGCATGAAAATTAATGTAGTCAGCTCTACTTCTGCTGGCTCACTGAAAAACAAGAAATAAAAGAATGGTTCCATCCAAATTTCTGCAAATAAAATCCTGTCATCCTCTTCTCCCAGTCTCCACGAAAGGAAATAAAACAACAACAAACCCAAAAAGACTGGTATTAAATTGGCTTATAACTCTGACAAAAATCTGTTAATTCACATCATCCTGGGCTAGAGATGTATCAAGTTAGTATTCCCTTTACCGAATTTCCAGGATCAGCTGAAGTTTAGAAATAAGAGTTCCTTCCAATAGGGAAATAATCAATTCCCAAGGGCTGCACAGTTCCAACATTTCCAGGAAAAAAAACCCTACAGTTCAGAACCATTAATGAGCCAGAAACTAAAGGCAAAGGACTGTGTATCCAGTCCTGGAGTAATGCAAATATCTTATGTGTAAGAACCCTAAGATTGTTCTAAGTACATTATAATTTGTACATGGGGGCAAGGGGAAGGGGAGGAGGACATATACTACTGGTACCCGTGTTTCTCAGAAAATAAGACAAGAGTCTTATTTTCTTTTAGACTTGAAAATAAGCCCTTGGGCTTATTTTTGAGGCAGTCTTACTTTTTTTGAGGTGCAGCAGGATAGTCTCGGTGAGCTGGACACACCGTGGATGCACCATCACCTCCATTCAGAACCTTCAGCGTTCAGAATGGAGGCTTTTTGGCGAACGGAAGGAAAATGGGGAGGGGGTATTTTCCTACCTGCCATCCTTTCCTCAGTCTGTGCTGAGCTTGAGGAATAAATGACAGGCAGGAAAATCCCCCTTCTCCATTTTCCTCCCGTTTGCCAAAAAGCCTCTTGCGAGCCTCCCAAAAAGAGAGAAAAAGCAAAGCAGATGACTGCAGAGCTGCCAGCTTCGGGGAAGCGGCCCAACAAGCAGAAGCGCTGCACCCAGAAAGAGAAGGGCAAAAGCGATGTTTGCGCTGCCCCAAGGGGCCAGGCAGCTGCAGCCGGACAGTTGCCCACCTGCGCCACCACTCATGCTGACCAAGCCCATCCTCCGGGCTTATTTTCGGGGTAGGGGCAATTTTAGGCCCACCCCCCAAAAAATAGGGTTGGGCTTATTGGGGTGGGTTGTATTTTTGGAGAAACACGGCATTGTTTCTGTGATGTACTCCAGTAACACAAATCCCAGTTCATAAAAACTGTTTTGCAAATTGTATACATTTCTAAACAAAAGCAAGGTCATTCACAAAAGCCCTATGCAAAAGTTTGGCTATAAGTACACAAGGCTAAGAGATTGGTGAATATACAAGCTCTGCCTAACATTTGAATGTATGTTTGAAATAGCTACACAAAATTACATTTATATCACATAGATGTACATTTAGCTACGTTTACATTTTATATATTACATAATGCCATTTAGTACAGAGAATTTTAAAAAATTATATAAATATACTAGGAACAGTCATCTATTTTAGTATTTAGTAGTAACACAAATATCTGTTCCCCAGGACATTTGTGATAGGACCTGCATGTATGATGATATCCCCAATCCTCTTAACTTCGTATATCTGCAGAGGTGCGTCATGTTCATATGTTCTTGGTTTTCCTGTGTGCAATTAGTTTCAGCAATATGATTGGCTGAAGATTTTATATACACACACACATTAATTTTAATAAATCAGTGCAATTTACATATATATTAATTTTAATAAATCAGTTTGTAATTGTTTTATTTGAAGAATAAATGAACACATATCAATTGATACACTGCTTCTCATAAATATGCTGGTAGTATCAAATACTCAACTTGCCAATTTTTGAAATCCACCTACTTGCATAACACTAATCTTAAAACTAAACTACTTAAAACTAAATCCAAATCAAGTGTACAAGTAGTCTTTGATTTGTGACCATTCGTTCAGTGACTATTTATCAGTTCTGAATGAAGGGTTTGATGACTTGTGCTCGAAGTTATGGCTGTTGCAGCACTGCCACAAGTCACCTGATCAAAAATTGGACCCACACACATTTACAATTGCAGGGGCACTTGAGCTACCACTTGCCTATCTCCCCTCTTCATCTATCTTTTGGCCCCTCTGCACAGTGGCACTTGGCAGAGGCAACAGTGGGGTGGCCCGGGGTTTTCAGCAGTCTCAGCCAGCTGAAACTCGGCCTCCAGGTCTCTATTTCAGCCCCAGTGCCACCACTGCCATTGAGAAATGTCATCTTAAGCCCTACACTGCAGCCAGCTATTCCAGCAGCATTGCCTAAAGGACCAGTTGCCCCTACTGCCCTTCACTCCACAATCAAGCAAAGGGTTTTTAGGACATGTTCCTAATATACAAAGCATATTGGGGTAAAACTAAATATAGCAGTCTTCCAGAGAAATAGATTGAACTTAACTAAAGTTAAAGTCTAAACCTGTTAAGCAGGTTTTGCTTGGAAGGCAAAATAATTATGTGAAAATTCAGAAAAAGGTATGATGGGTACAAACTATATTAAAATATGACCCAAAGAAGCAAAACATTGTTTTCTTCTGTGAATAACTTAAAACAAGGCATTTCTTAAAATGGCAGGATTCAAATTTTGGAGCAATTATTGTTTAAAAGTCAGAAAAAAGCAAAGATAAGAAAATATACTTTGCACATATCAAAAATAATAACAAAAATTTTATTGATGATTCAAAGGATACAAAACAGTATACAATCTTGATAAGGGGTGACTTTGGCTGTTTTGAAATCAAAGAATTTAAGTTTTGTTAGCCTTAAGATGAAATGTAAATGCAATGAAGTGTTTCTCTTTTCTTCCACCCACCACAAACATCTTTCCCTTGAACTATGGTATTATCGGGTATGACAAATGATTCTGAAAACTCAAAAGTTTCCAGAGTTTTTATAATACTACAGCTTTTTGCTGGCTGCACAAGACCTTCTTTCCTAGGTCTTATTAGGAACTGCCATACAGAGCTAGCTAGCCAGGCAAGCCTCAGCAGCAGCAATAGCAAGACGATGGTGAAGGTCAGGTAGGGTGGTGGAGTGCAGGGCAGCAGGGGCCTCAGAATCTGAGGAACCAATATGGCAAAGATGGGGGAATGCTCTTGAGGTCATATGTGTGGATTAGCTGCCAAGCACCCAAATTTTGACCATGTGACTGTGAGGGCACTGCAATGGCCATAACTTTGAGGATGGATGTAAGTGCCATTTGTTCAGCGTTGCCATAACTATGAATGGTCATAATTTGAGTAGTACCTGTATTATTTAATGAAACATTTCCACTTATTGCTATCTTAGGTGTCTCTGATTGAATCCCAACCATAATTTATTTCTAGACCAAATTTCTCAAACAAGCTCCTGAATGAGAATCATGAGAAATGCAGTTACATTATACATAGAGGCACTAGGTGGAAAACACTGCTTGAGGTCCAGTTCATGACTACATCACATTAGCAATCCAGTAACCTTTATAACAAATGTATGCTGGTGTGTTTTGCGGCACTGACAGAATATAGGTAGTTCTTGACTTTTGTTTAGTGACCATTCAGTTATAACAGCATTGAAAAAAGTGACTTCTGACCACTGACACTTTTCACCTTTTGCAACCTTCTGACCAGAACAGACAATAGGGAAACCAGATTCACTTAACAATCATGTTACTAGCTTAACAACTGAAATGATTCACATAACAACTGTGGCTAAAATGGTCATAAAATGGGGCAAAACACTTAACCTCTTGTTTATCAACAGAAATTTGGGGCTCAATTGTAATTGCAAGTCGAGGTGTACCTGTAGGCAGCTAGGCAACCAATTATATGTTGTGCTCGTCTCCCATCACTGATGAAGTCCTTGACATATTTGTTTTTTGAACACATAAAAACTAGATGTGATCTGTCCAAGGATAATGTATCAGGCATAGAATGTTTTCACACATGTTCGATAGATATTTGTAGGCACTACAACTGTTGCACTACTGGCTCTGGTCCACCCAACAAGATATATGGTGCAATGGTATATGGGAATGATCTTGAAAGACTGGGTAAAGAGATGATGTCAAGGGAATGGCCACGTAAGAGTCAGCATAGCCCAGAGTTGGATAGTAGGCAGGGCAAGAAACTCAGAAGAAACCCTTCCTTTCTTGGACTGTAAATGAGATACAGGGAGAAATGTACTTTCAGACCTGCAGGATTCTTTCAATGCAGTGTTACAATAAATTAGAATTAGCTCATCTACTTGTGTTTCGTATTGGGTTTGCCCTGCAAGGCCACCATACATATACTTTTAAGTTATATGCAGGTAAATTCATAGACTGCGCCAGGCTTGTGATGTCAGTTTTATTGCAGTTCTCAATCAATCAGAATGCAGCTGGAAGGGACCTTGGAGGTCTTCTACTCCAACCTTCTGCTCAAACAGAAGACCCTATACCATTTCAGACAGTTTTTAAATGAACAACCCACAGTCAAAGATATGTTACTGCAGCTTGCGATTTACTGATAGAGGTTCCACTGATTTTGCTTGTTGGAAACTAGGTGTAATGCTCGCAAATGGTAACCATGTGACTATGGGATACTGCAACTCTTATAAATGTAACTGGTTGTGGAATACCATAATCATGATCACATAACCAAGAGGAAGCTGCAATGGTGAGGTTGGTAAAATGAGGACCCTGATTGTTGGGGGCAATATGCTCTGTAAACCACTTAGACAGGGCTGTAAAGCATATAACTCTAAGTGCTATTGTTATTGAGTCAAAAAGCTACTGTGTCAGCATGATCTTAAGTTCAAATGGTCGCTAAATGCAGCAGTTATTAACCAAAGATTACTATAATATATACAGCCAGGAAGCTACTCAAGAAATAGAAAATCATAATTTAGTTCAAACAATAAAAATCTTCTAGTTCTATATTTATTCAAGTGAGCTTTTGTTTTATATTAATATGGTAGAAATAAACAGTGACAGCCCTAAAGTTGCATTCCAAAAGGCAACTGGACATTTTTCCCCCCCTTGAAAACTTTTCGCTTCTTGAAGCTTCTTCAATTCAAACTGAAGAAGCTTCTTGGATGAGAAGCAATTTTCAAGGAAAAAAACCTAGAAAATCCAGCTACCTTTTGAAAAAGCACCTCTGGGACAACCATGACCTGGATGATTGAGAATCTCCACAGTGACAGCCAATTAACTATAAAAAGATAGAAAAATATTTTGGTTAAGAGTAATATCTGAAGCTTACTACTCTCCTATGCACTCATGCAGTTTAAGCAAGACACTATATATACATAATACAAAGATAGTCAAATCTGTACATTCCAGAAGAAAGTTACTGTGGAAAAGTGTAAGGTTGCAACTAGCTTTCTCTTATTTCAAAAGCAAGTGGATGAAAATCTATCTGAACACTAAATATAAATTAAAGGCAGGCAGGATACACTTTTTTCAAAATTTGAATTGTATCATGTAATAATTTAAATTCATCAAAATTTTATTAATATTCATATTGCCCTGTCCTAAAGCAACTATAATTAGTTTCAAATTTACAATTGTAAATTATTAGCATGTATGATTACAAATACAACAGCTTAGCAATAACTTGACATTTGAAATATATACTTTTGAGGAGGCTAAATAATTAATGCAATTATTGGATATCTCCCATATATATAAATTAGCATCATTAAAGCAAGATAAACCTTTTATTAGAATATATTTGACATAAATTCACGATGATCTTATTAATCATAATAGACATGTTCTAGTTGTAACCAGACACAAATATTATTTCATAATTAATATTTACTCCACTTAATGCATGCAACGGATATTACTGACTTAAACAAAAGAAATGCAAGCAAACAAAAATTATTCAAAATTGTTATTAGCAATATATTCAATTTATGTTCAACTATTAAAAGAAGCAGAACAGGCAAGTTGAGAACGGATAGACTCCTAGGTAAGAAAAATGTTAAGGTGGTTATAAACAGAATAAAAAAAATACAAAGAACTGGGATCAGTTAGTTGTATTTGTCTTCACTGCAGAAAATGTAGGAAAGATCCCCAGGCACTGGGGATACAGTGACATTTTCAGAGTATCTAAATGAACTAGTCTTGACAAGAAATTGAGTTCTATCTAGGCCTTATTAAAAAGTAAAAAAAAATAAACAGTTCAGTTAGTCCACTAAATGTCCTTAAAAAAATAAAATGTGAAATTACAGGTTTTCTAACAAGTATATATCTCAGACTCTAGCTTTTTTATCTGACGCAATAAAATGACTTCTCTCTTGCAGACCACAATATGCATTGTTTAATGGGAAACTAAATGATGAAACAGAAAAAATGTGCAAACCTACATACAAATTGAAGAAATTGTGAGATATATTAGACTAAACAGAAATTAAGGCCATTAATTGCCATTTCACGTATGTAAAAGCCATGGAGGATGTCACAGCAGTCTAGAATAGGCTTCGGGTTTTTTGGCCCCACACTGCATGGTGCCTCTTATACTTGGATGCCAGACACAGAGAAACTAAGCAGTCTGGTTAAGCAGTTTGCATAATTTTTCATTAATTAAGATATATAATTCAGTCTCAGTCTGCATTCCAGTATTGAGGTACGTATGATTATGTAACTTTGGTAATGAATTCTCTGGTATCTGGAAATTTGTTCAACTTGTAGATTTTGAAAAGTGAACAGAGGTGAGAACAGTTCCTTGCTTACACGATCCTTGCCTTTCCTGTCTAAATTGGACAACAGAGGACTAGCCACATTAATGCCTCTCTGAGAAACAGGTATGGCCTCTCCAGCTTAAGGGAGAGTATAAGACTATATTCTTAAAAGTTCTTGCTTGACCACAAATAGATAGTTATTAAAATTTTATTATATATATAATACTTATGATGTATATAATGTCTAGCAAAATTTATGTCCTCACAATCTCAGATACATATGGAAAATACTTACTTATTTCAATTAGGCTTTTGATTGGGATACAGAAGTGGGATGGATTTGATCATCAAGACCATACTAGAAACAAAATGGGAGAATATAACTACTAGATCTTTTCAATTTCATGAAGGCTATCTATACCAGCATTTCTCAAATTTTCTGCAACCACACATCAATGAACAAATTGTCAAAAAATAAAGAGTCTATCCAATTACAATCTATTTTCATATTTCAGCTGAATGGCAGTGAATGCAGAAAGGGCCTGAAGCAGCCAACAGCCTGTAGTTTAGCCAGCTGACTGGTGGTGAACATGAGAAGGCTATAGTGAATCACTAGTGGTTTATAATCTTCATTAACAAAAATCTCTGAACTGTACCTTCAGTTATGGTATTCTCCTCAATTGCCTGACACAACTAATCTTTAGTTTTACAATAGTTTTAATCCTACTTATGATGGTGGGCTCATACTGTGTTTAAGACCTTGGCCATTGTTCTATGACATCCCCAAGGAATTTATTATGTGTGTATGCTATTAAAATATCTACATTAATTCACCAGGGGATATCATCTAGAGCTTCCTTCGGTATCTTTCAATTCCCAACTCTACTTCTCCTTGTTATCTGATTCCCCTGATTAATGTACAAACTGGGTAATACCATGGTAATCATTTAGGCAATCATACTTATTATAAAAATACAACTCAGTTGCTTTATATTTCAACCATGAGCCACATATATTCTCTTCTATTGCAATTACTTTATACTTTCCTTCCCCAATTTTGATCCTTTGCAAGCAACTGCAACTGAAGTATACACGCTTCTCTGTTCCCAAAATAAAATAAATCTCTAGCAACATAACATTAAAATCCCATCCAGAATGTATAAAGCAGGGTTGGCAACCTTCTTCAATGTAAGGGCCAGAGGCCATGCTCCCACTATTTGCCCCTCCTCGTCCACCTCAGAACTTGCTTTCCCTATCATCAAGGGCAAAGGGGAACTGGTAAAGCCCTTGTCAAAATGACTAGCCAAGGAGGTGGTGAATGGTCTCTTGCAACTCTCATGGGATGAATGAGTATGTTTCTTTTTGGCATCTTAGGCTGGACGATTTTTGGTGGCAGACAAGTATGTTGCTCAGCCTTGTCTTGCTTGCCCTTACTGTGTTTAAAAAAGAACAGTTAATGGTTTGGAGAAGCTTTTAAGATTCTGTTAATATTCTCTACAATGATACCCTACAGAAGTATTCCTAGAATCCAGCCAGTATCTGTTTCTTTACCTGACCTACCTCAAAGGGCTGACAGAGAACAAAATACCTACATATTCTACCAATATCCATTCTTCTTTATAGTGGTAAAGCCCAAAAAAATTGCTAAAAGTTCTACACAGGGATGAAGGGATATTAAAATAACTAAGCAACTATCAATATGCAAAGGTAAATGCTACACGCTAGATTAAAAACAATCTGACATTTAAGGAGCTAGTAGAAACTGACTTAGAAAGACATTTCAGAGCTGCAGTAAATAACTCACAGAAGCAATATAACAGTTGGGGGGAACATCTTTATATTACAGAACCCATTAGGAACTAGATTAAATATAAAATACCCAATATGTTATTATGCAAATGCATCATGTGTCATCATATAAACACTTGTTATTGGTACTGTAGTTCCAAAAAAACCTATATTATATATAAAAAGATGCAAAAACTGACAACTTAAACTACCAGGGAGTTGAAGCAATTATTCTATGAAAAAAGGGAAAAACAAGTTGGAACATTAAGGAAGTGTAGATAGTTACATAAGGTATGGAAAAAGTGATCAGAGAAAATCTCTCTTCCTAAGAATAGCAGAACCAAAGACTGATTATACTATCCAATTGAAGCTGAGCAGTCAAATATACAATAAAGTATATATTCATACCACACATAATTAAATTCTGGATTTCATTTCCACAAATGTGATATTGCAGTTTTAATGAATCAAAAAGGACAAGGCAATCAAAAGCTGCTGGTCATGGTGACTGTAAAATGCTACTTTATAAAACAAGAACACTATACTATTAAATGTATAGAACATATAGTCTTTTTTTTTTGCAGTGTAACTATGTCATACTGGTTGGAAGAAAGAGAAAATTATTAGTTTCATAAATTATTCTGCCTTAAAACTATGCTCTCAATTTTGTTATAAGTAACTGTAATTGAGCATACACTACTGTAATCCCAAAATAATAATCACATGTCGATCTGAAGACTTATAAATACAAGAAAGCAAAATGCCTAATTTTACAAGCTATTAGTAAATCGTAAGTAAAGGTCTAATTTTTGTTTCTATCTCAGAAGAAATAGAAGACGTTGAGCAGTTTACATTCATTGTAAAACATTAAAATTAAACAGAGAATTTAGTTTGCTGCCCTATAGACACAATCAACCATACTTTATGTATTCAATACAGGTTTTTATTTTAGATATTCTTAGTTTTTGTTAATTACCCAAGAACCATATCAACATAAAAAGATTTGCAACCTATACAGAAAATGTAAAAAATACCAGGCAAAAAATTAAATGTTATCATATAATGCAAAATAATTTTATAACACTGAATAATGTCCATGTAAAAGCTGCTGGTTCAAAATACTGTTGAGAATTTGTTTCAGGTCAATAGATCATTTTTATTGTAAAAAATGTAAAAAATATAGATTACAATAGTTTGTTTAGTTAATTTGATTTGTACTATTTCCTAGAGCGAGAAGGAATGTTAAAATAAAATTACAGTTAACAACACATCTATGATAAAAGGTTAACCTAAAAAGGTTAACATCCATTAACAATATGATAGTTTATTCTTCAATTGACTATAAA
Organism: Oxyrhabdium leporinum; assembly: GCA_032468155.1. Taxonomy (NCBI): domain Eukaryota; kingdom Metazoa; phylum Chordata; class Lepidosauria; order Squamata; family Cyclocoridae; genus Oxyrhabdium; species Oxyrhabdium leporinum. The sequence continues at coordinate 92,777 of JANHFL010001750.1, read as the reverse complement.
ATGAAGAATCAGTGTTTGAGTTTTTCTCCAGTATTTGTATTACTGTTCTACAGATATGCAAATTTTATTCAAAGAAATAATGAATTCCAATAACAAGTAAAAGCAACCTAAATGACAGTTATTAATAATGTTCAATCACTAACTGTCTCCAAGGATAACATTATGTTTTAATAAACCCTGGTATTCTGGAAACTTCATTTTTATAACCTATACAAACAACTAGATTTGCTAAGAATTCATCAGATTATGAAAACAGGGAAGGTTGAAACATAAGGTTAATCACAAGTTATTACCTCACAGATTTTAAAAAATCAACTCAACAATACAAGAAAAGTAAGCTATGAACCATGTAATATTATCTATTTTACTGAAAAGGGCTGCAGGGTCTACATCACACATGCAGCATGCAAAAACCTGTTCGCTCAAGCATGAAGTACAGTTACAACTGTTCCCCTCCCCCTTCTCCCTAGAACTGAAAATACACTGAAAAGAAACTAAAAAAAAGATGATACATTACCATGCAAAAGTAATTGTTTTTTTTCTTATAAACTCTGGAGGAATTAAAAAAAACCCCTAACTACATCTATTCAGAAAAGACAGCATTAGCATCTCAAATATTAACTATTTGTTTACAGCAGAAAGCTTTCATGGTCAAATATTTCTGACTAACTATACTACCAAAAGCCAATATTCTACACAGAAAAAAATAATTCATTAAAGGGGTAAAAGAAGCCACTAGGCTAGGATGATTATCACACCTAACACTGTATAGACAGGCGTTAATGGAGCAAACCACATAAAAAAGCTATTGAAGTCCTTTGCTACCACAAAGCCTAACAACCACTCTTGGTTTAAAGCAGGTTTTATAACTGGAAACATTTCAGTAATGATACCAGTGCTGGAGCGGAAGATAGATACTGGAGTAAACAGGAAGGGCCAGGTCTGTTCAGGGAAGGGATTTAGCAGATGTATCAGGAGGAGTGACAGTGGGTCAGATTTTCCTTAATAGAAAACAATAGGTGGGAGAGAGCTGTAAAAAGGACACGGAATATAAATGAGACAAGACAACCAAGAAACACTGGGCACAGGAGTGTTGCTGGAAGTGAGAAAGAAAGGTGGCACAGGTAGAGTGATGAACGCCCTAAAGGATAAAAGATACGGTAGAAAGATAGGATAGCTTAGTCTTCCGAGAAATAAATAATTTACAAAAGCGACATCCATCAGTTAGGGAGGTAAGAGTAGAAAGAGAAGGGATGATAAAGAGAAAACGTTACAGGGGTCAGATTGGAGGGTGGGGGAAAACGATTCTGGGTGGTGCTAAGGTGGATAGGAGGAGTGCTCTAGGCGGAGAAGAGAGAAGTACAGTCGCGATCAAGAAGGAAAAAAGGAACGACTGGAAAGCATGAACGTTAAGACCGGGAAAGACCCACAATTTGGGGTGGGGGTGGGTAAAAGAGAAGCAGGTGCGCTGGGTGGAGCCGAGGGCGGTGACTTCGGGACTGTCTCCCACCCCTTTCGCGGAGAAGGAAAAGGGACGAAAAAGAATCGACCCCCCCCTCCTCCGACAACCATTCGCTCGGACGCACTGACCTGGCCGCACGGTCTTGAGGCGCACCGGTTCCCTGAAGTGGCGGATGACGGCTAGGGTGTCACGGTGAGTGAGGCCGCTCACAGGGGTCCCGTTTATCTCCAGCAGTACATCCCCGGGGGCAGGGGGCTTCCCTGAAAGCAAAACGGAACCAGCTCCGCCGCCGGAGTCGGCCACTGTCAGCAGGCGGCCCCCGAGGTAAGGGAATTCTCCACGTTCGGCGCCGCCCCGCAGGAGGTCGGGGTCTGGGCCGGAGCCGCTCCCCCAGGACACGGAGCACTCCTGCACCTTGCTGAGCCAGTGGCGCTTCCTCCGCAGCGTCTTAGACATGAGGCCACACCATGGGCGCCCCTCCGCGTGCGCGCCGCCCTGTGCCGCCGAGCTCGCCTTAGGGACGGTTGGCCGAGCGGCCAACCAGACGTCCGCGCGCGCACCCTCCCACCTTCTTCTACCACCACCGGCCGCGACTGCCTCCCAACTGGCGCCCTCAACGCGGCGATCAGGACACGCCCCCTTGCCTTCGTTGGCAACACCTCTTTTCCCGCTGGCGTTGTGTTAAGCCCCGCCCGGCAGTTCACGGGCGGGGCTAAATTGAGTGACGTCCAGAAAAAAGTGAGTGTGGGGGGGGGGAACTTTCAGGATGAGGACGGGGTTGCGACGAGACTTGTGTAGAACTTCTAAGCGAGCGAGACACAAAACAGTAAAACAATCGTTTTATTCAACGTGCATCCTGCAGATGAGGGCGCCCTCTTCGTGCCCTTGGCGCCGCACGGTCCGCCTCCTTCCGCGCGCCATAAGCTTAATCCTCTTCGCCCGGAGAGCAAGAGAGCGGGCCGCAGGGACGGTCGTTCCTTGTGGCTGCCTTGAACACCACGTGTTCGCCCGCTGGCGCTCTCTCGCTCTCTCTCCGGGCAACTAAGGTTGTACTTACAAAGAAAATGGAGGTAAAGAGAGAGAGAACTTTTACTGCCCCAAAGAGCGGCATCAAGTCGTGCGGCGCATCCTCTGCAGTGCCCGGAGACAGCGGGTGAGCAAATGGAGGCTATTCATCATTGGCCTTCGCCTGCAAGCTCTTCTGAAGAACAAGCCTTCCCCTTGGCAGTCCATTCTCTCTGGACCGTAGTTTGAGCTCTCATTTCCGTCAGGTTCCGAGCGAACCGAAGAGCTGCCGCCTTTTCACATTCTTTTTTTCCTCCTTCGGGCAGGGGAAGAGATGAGATAAGGAGGGAGCCGCTGTTCTGCTTAGTGCCAATTGCTGGCTCGGAGCCACTGCGCTAGCACAATCTTACACCAACTAAGTACTCTTTTTGTGTGTGTTAGACTACAACTCTCTGAATTCCCCGGAATTCAGGGCGGTGTTTGGGATGTGTAGTAAAAGGTGTCTAGTTGAGAAAGGCGGAAATCTAAGCAGGACAGCGTCATCCTCTGACTTCCATCCTTAGAAGTGCTTTGTAAAAACAAAATTCTTAATCTTTTCCTTGTATTCTTATAAGCATATTGGAATTTACTTAAGAATGTAAAGAATACTCTAGATCAGACCTAGTGCCTGCAGTCTGACTTCATAGCTTTTTTTTTGTAGCTGACTTTTCCATAAAGGAAAGTGCCCAGAGTCAATGGGAATTGAACAATATAAATTCAATACATTTACTGTTATTATTATAAAGCAGTGCCCCGGTAGCACCATTACACCAATTGGTGTTCAGAGGCATAGTGTAGTGTAGTCTGATTCTCAATATATTGTATAGCCATCAATATACAGCAAATGGAGCATCAAAGCATTCTGTGGTTATGTATCTTTGTCATCCCTCTTTTCAAGCAGTTATGAAAATGTACAGCTGCATTTAAAGGTTTATTGAATCTGGCCAGTGATGTGCATGAATTCGAATGCTGAACTAGGACTTGAGAGATCCAGGTTCAGATCTATATAATTTATTATCTCTGCCTCATACGGTGATATTTTTGGAAAAAATGGAAAAGGAATTGTTATGTATATCACAGAATATAAGTCAATTCAACAAGGAAAAAACTTTGTTACAAATCAAAATATGTATTTTATCCAAAATACATGCATGTTTAGAAGCCACATTAATGAAAAAAATGCTCACAATTATTCTTTATTCAGTCTACCACTAAGAACAAGAAAGAACAAAAAAATGATCACATATATTAGTTGTTACCTATTTTAAAAAATAAATGCAGATACTAACAGCTATGACATGTGCTTCTCTACCTATTGCTTACTCCATAATAATATGTGCTATGAATTGTACCTTTCCTTTTCTTTATATTTCTGCCCATAAATTTGTACATATTTATAATCTACTTTATATCCATTAACTAATGAAATTACATGTACATATTCCTGATTCTTTTAAAAAATATTAGTTTTAATCATAATATAAGGAGACAGAGTTTAGTCTAAATGTGTTGCACAATTGCTACTTCAATATTTGTTTTGTGAAATTGCCACTCTTTCAATGTACACTGAGCACTGTAGTTTGATACTTCCATCCTCCATTAGACCTACAGAAGAGGTACTGTGTGTTAGGGAACACCATCTGGTGGGGCCCAGAAAAAGAGCCTTTTGGAACAACTCCTCCCCTACAAGGGATCAGATTGGCTCCAAGCCTATTTTTCATAAAGCCATAAAGAGGTGGTTTGCCATAAGGTTTGGGGATCTCTCTGTGTTGTAGAGCAGTCATTGTATTGATTTTTTAATACCTCGGCTGCAGATTGTGTTATATGGTTTTTACACAGTTTTGCATATATGATTTTATATTGTTTTGTTTCATATTATTTGTTGTTGTAAGCCACTCAGAACCATGTGTTAGAAATGGGTGGCTATAAAAATTGACATTTTCTTGGGTGTTCATATTCCTTAGAACATATTCCTTACCCAGAAGAATCTCTAGCACTGAAAGGTGTCATTATATCAGTACCCCTATCATTGCCAAGTTGGAAGCTTACAGAAAGTGATGGGAATATCTACAGGATTGTGGTAAGCAACAGAAGAAGAATTTGTAAAAGTTCTAACCATACTATGCCAGCAGATTAAAATAGGTCAATGTATATTCTAATAGCAAAGAAAGGAAAGAACAGAGTATGCAAGCTGTAGTACCATATCTAATTTTGCATGCCAGCAAAATAATGCTTAGGAATATCCATCAGAAATCAGAGCCCTACATGAAAAGGCAGATGTTCAAACTGGCTTGAGAAAAGACCAAGAAACAATATACATTATTGGATACCTGGATATCTATCAAGGACTATTGGATCCCTGATAGACTTTTATAAGGTGGGGGGGAAAAGGAAGACCAGTAACAAAATAGTTGCACTCAATTATAGACAGATGGCTGCGCTGTTGTAAGACAAAAATGGGTCATCCTGGAGAAAATCCATCACTCAGAGTCAACACTGATAGTACATCATCATTACCATTAATTTCTATCCAAACTTTGTCTTTTTTTCATTTATTAAGTTTTTAACCATATAGCACATGGTGGGGAGAATAGGCATCCTTGTTTAGTACCTCTTGTTATAAAAGTACTGAGCAAGTCATTAACTTATAATTAACTCTAATAATGGTACTAATATTTTGATATAAATTTCAAATCATTCTAGAAATATAATATTGTATTTCATGTATTCTGAAGTGGAAAATAGAATAGCCAACATAGATTGTCAAATTCCTTTGTTCCATCTAATGATAACACACGAACTATGACCACAATGGAGCCTGCCCACTATAGTCGCAAATGGTGACAACCGTTAAGAGAGACAGTCTCACTCTTCCCCACTGCCTTTAGAGGGGCCATAGCTAGGCATTATAGGCAGTCAGACAAACAACAAAAAGCTTTCCAAGGACCTAACTTCCGCCTTGTCCATTTGCTACATGTGTTGTGTTCTAGCCAGCTGAACCTTTTGAGCTGAATTTTTTCTTCAGCTCCTCAATACAAACTGAGAAAGATCTTTCTTTCTTTCTTTCTTTCTTTCTTTCTTTCTTTCTTTCTTTCTTTCTTTCTTTCTTTCTTTCTTTCTTT
>JANHFL010001750.1:69433-79944 GCA_032468155.1 Oxyrhabdium leporinum | reverse complement strand
CAGGAGTTCCCATGCAGGCTGTTTCGGATCCCAGGTAAGTACAAGACAGAGGCTAGGGGAGGGTGAAAAACGGGACTCCAGAGGGCCTCCGGAGATGCCATCTTTGCCATCTTGGAGGCTTGAAGCCTCCGGAGCCCAGGAAAGGTGAAAAATGGGCCTCCCAAAAGTTCGGGAATGCCGGAAATGAGCCCGTTTCCAGAGGGCCTCCGGAGCCCGGGGAGGCCATTTTTGGCCTCCTGGAGGCTTGAGGAAAGCCTCCATAGCCCAGGAAGGTCAAAAATGCCCCCCCTGCCATGGTGCAGGAGGCTGACTATGCCACACCCACCATGGCCACGCCCACCCAGCAACCGGGCAGAAAACCGGATGCTAAAAGTTTTGAAGCCCACCCCTATATTTACACATATATACGTAATTTGGTGAATTTTTTGTTTCTCGTTATAGTTTTGTCTTTGAGATCTTATCACTTCAAGAATTACATAGCAAATTTACCAGGTGTAATTTTTCACTGTGGTATTTGGGCAAGAAAAGCTGCTAGCAGTGTAGCTTCCTCTTCTGTACCATACAAACATCCTTGGGACTTCCCACACAGGGTCTGGGCTTGACACCCCCTCCACAAATACTCATTTTAAAATTCAAGCAGTTTTATGGAGATATAGCCAGCCGAAGATGCTTGACCTTGCCTTAAGTCTTAAAAGACCAAGTCTCATTATTTCAGAAACATTGCCTGTTAAATTTTATCTCTAGGAATAGAGGTAAGGAATTTTCATTACATCTGAATACAACAAACTAATGTGGGAAGATGCAGGGCCAGCCTCCAAGAAAGGCAAATGAATGGGAGGGGACTCAGAAGCATAGATGGGAGTTGCTCCTCTCTCTCCCAGTATCTGTCACCATAGATCGGTGCCTCTCAATCTTAGTCATTTTAATATGTGTGGACTCTAACTCCTACAATTCCCCAGCCAGGATGCTTAAGTGGCCAAGGTTGAGAAACACTGCCTTAGTTGGTTGCCTCCCTCTACCTAAAGTTAGGGCTGGCTCTTCTCAGAGAAAAAGTGCAGGCATATTGAAGGATACAGGTAGTATTTCTTTGGCATATTGAAGGATACAGGTAGTATTTCTTTGGCATATTGAAGGATACAAGTAGTATTTCTTTGGCATATTGAAGGATACAAGTAGCATTTATTTTCACATGTTTCAGCTTCCATGAGTGTATGGATGGTAGGGAAGCACCAATCTAAGCAACGGTCTTGTTCCTGAAACTAGAGAGCCCTTCAGTTAAAATTGTATGCATCAGAGCATCAGCACGGGATGATGCTCTAGGAAACTCTATCTCCTATATACTCATGGAAGCTCTAATGACAGAAAAAAAATTGTGGACAAGGATCAGACAAGCAATTAGCTCAATTTTAATTCATTAGTACTTTGCTGATAAAAAGAAAGTATAATAGTGCATAGGAAAAAGAAGACATATAAGTACATGAATATAAGTGAAGTCTGTCAGAAAATGGTATGATCTCATCCCATTTTTGTATTTGTAAACTTAACTTTGCATTGTTTTAGACTCATTTGAAGTCTCATTCAATTTTTTTTTTGTAATTCAATACTACCTCTCCCTTCTCATACTTTATGCTTTATGCTATATAGTTTTCATAGTCCTGCTAACAAATTTCTTTTTCATAATGAGGAACGATACCAAATACCATACTACTGAGAAAGAAGCATAATATATTTTCTTTGTTGCAGTTTCTTGTTAACAGCATTTAGAAAATTGCCATGGTGTGTAAAACAGGTAGTTATTAGAGGTGGGGCAATCTTTTGGTGAAAAATATCATTGAAAGTGGGAGTTCTAGGATATCAGAATGAATTCCTGTTTAACAGAGAAGCTCTAGATGGCTGTATAATCGTTGTTTGAAAAACCTTCAGAAAGGCAGAATCATCTACCCATCTATGAAATTCATTTTATGTAGGTAAAATGTAACTTTTAAAAAATCTTAGAACTCTCTGGGGCAGCAGAAAAAACCATATTTGAACTTATTATATACAGAACTTATTTTAAAAATCTTTCTTAAATCAAGAACCTTTTCCAAGTGCTGCATGATATATTTATGGGTTGTTGTTTTGTTTTTTGTAAATAACAGAATTTTGCTATTGCCTTCTTTCAGGGTTATTTTTTTAAAGCTTCCTATAAGATTTCCTGCTTATCTTCCATCTAAGTAGTAATCCTGCTTAGCTGTTTTTAAAGAGGCAGGTAGCTTGTCTTTCCTGTATGTCTAAAATAGTCAGAACTTGATCCAAGAGAAACTTTACACATTATCATTTGGGTGATTGTCCTCTGAACCTATTGCTAATTATCTGTAGCCCTTTGGAAATGTGACATTGATCATTGGATATCAAAGCAACATGATGTCAATGTTACATGAAACTATTAATCATACCAACCTTAATGGGTGTTTCAGGCTTTGAAATTTTGGACATAAAAAAGCACGGAAGCTATGCCATGAAAGTGTACCACTTCTATGCTACATTTCTCTTTTCTCTTGGTTTTTTTTTGCTCTTTATCCCCTCTTTATTATTATCATTAAAATACCAATTTCATTTGTGTCACTTCTTGGATGGCTTGTGAGAATAATTTTTTTCTGGCTCTTTACAAAATATTGTGTTACATCTCTGGTAGACTGATATTGTTCCTTAACTTATCCAAGACAAGTGTAAGTGGATGGGTTACATAAGCAAGTATTACAGGTGGAAACATCACAGGAAGTAATCAGTTGTTTCATGGGCCTAACACACGCTGTATTCAGAGGATCATAATGATTAAATATGCATGAATGTCTTATCTTGCCAGCTTATGAATATTTATGTCCTAGGTTATAAGGCGATTTCGCAACCACCTTTGCAGAAGCATTTTCCTTTTTTTAAAAAAACTCTTAAAGCTTTTCTGAGCTCTAGTGTGAATATATGCTTTTCAACAATTTCATGTCATAATTCATGTTTCAACATGTCAATACTTCTCTTCAATGTACCGAAGTAGTAACTTAGATCTTTTCCTGCTATTAAGTTACAATCTTTCACTATATCAATGCAATGCATTTCATTTTTATCTCTACAATACATAATGCATTTATTTTATCTAGCTGTAAGTTCAAGACTTTTTAAAGACCTTTTAAACACACTTTTTTTTCATTAAGTTAAGTAATACTTTGGTGACAAAATGATCCAGGTGGATAATGTTCATCATCAGGTTATTTTAAGAGTGCACTGGAGGCAGGATCTTTACATTTCACTTTATTTTTAAGTAGCATTTCTCCTTGCATTTGCTAGCACATAGTTTTTTCTATCTAGAGTTATTGCCTGTGCTCCTAATATGGCATCGTGCAGATACTAACTTCAACATGGGCATATCTTTGAGTCCATTAGATTCTATTAGCAATCAGATTTTATACATATAGTTTAGATTATTTTTAAAAGTTAAATAGGGAATAAATATGATTTAAAAGAAAATGCCAGTTTTCCATTGCAATAGGGCTTCTCAGTCGTACATTATTTCTAGAGCCCTTCTCAGGAAAGAAAAAAAAATAGAGTTGAAATTTTTTAAAAACAGCTAATCTCAGTTGATATAGTTGGCTAGTTGAAAGTGTGGTAGGGAATAATTTGAACAGTTTTATCTCATGATAGATGCTTATTTTGCGGTTATCTACATCCAACATAGTGTCATTTTGTGAGAGCATCTACAATTTGTTCTCAAAATTTAACATAGTCCGCTCCTCTCCCCCAATTTGGGAGAACTTGATTTGAGAACCACAACTGGATAGCTCTGCCAAACATAAGCAGCAAACAGATACATTATGATTTAGGTCATGGTGGCATCACATGACGTATTGGGACTTTTTTCCCCTTCGCTAAACAGTGTGGGCATGGCCAGCGTGTCATGCATCCGGCCCTTGGGCCGGGAGTTTGACAGCCCTGATTTAGATAGATAGATCGATAGATCGATAGATAGATCGATAGATAGATAGGTAAATCTACACTTACTTTCTGTAGTGAAAAAAATGTTGGTAAGCTTTTATTCTATATAAAATCCTGAATTGTAGCACAAAGAGTCAACACTTGGGGTTTCCTTCTTCGAAATGATAACAAAAAGCAACAGTGTTAGTCCTTGTATGATAACTTTAATGTCTGATAACTGATTGCAGTCTTGAAGATTTGATGACAACACTAAAGTAAGATAACTAAGGTCCTGCCACTAATAATGGATGCCAAAATACTAAAAATCACAGCCCTTGCTAAGTTTTCTTTGCATAGATAATATGCTAAATAATATGTTTTCCAGCCCCAGATAATTATTTTTTAAAATCCTCGTTGCCAGCCTTTCTCTAACATTGACCTATTCCCTGTCAGTATCTACCTGAAGCTGTTTTGCATTTTACATGTTTCAACCATGTCATAGGTTTAACATCTTTAATGGGATTTAAGATGTCTTTAGCAGACTTGTCAGGTTTCGTTGTCATATTCAGAGGGATTAGGGACAAATCATCTGATTTTTTTAAATAAATATGCTCTTTTTCCCAAGAGCTCTAACTCCAGTGGTCTCTTCCATTTCCATAATGTCCCTTTTGTTCCTCAGATTCACACTGATTGTCAAATACAAGCTGTGCTGCAGATAGCACAAAAAGATGCAAGTAATGTTTGACATGTTATTACATTGCAATTTGCAGGGTAATTTCAGACAGAATTTTGTTTTTCACAAAAGTACTATGCAGGTCTGCCTGATACAAATTATAGCCAGTATATCAGAAAGCATATCACATGCTCAGTACTGGGGTTCTAGCCAAGACAATTAAACAAACTGAATGTTAACCCAGAAATTACTCTTCAGATGATAAATACATATAATAACTATAGATACTGTGGATAAGTGGAACCTAGAAATATTTCATGTGTGTATGCACTCACACACATGCACACAGACACATCAGATGTGTCTTCTGCAATCCAGTGATGTTTCTGAGGATTCCTTGATCATAAACCTGAAATATGCCTTGCCCCATCTTCTTTACAAAGAAAAGAGTCTTTTCAAATAAATTTCAGAATATTCTGTAATATTTATTTTTTGAAGTTGGGATAGCAATTTTAAAAAGCTACAGTAGTTTTAGCCTACAATTCTCAATATCACTGGCCATTGACCATGTGTCTGGAACTAATGAGAAATGTAGTCCAGAACATCTGAAAAGACAAGTCTGTTGAATTGGTAGTAATAAGCATGTTATTATCCCAAAGATATCAAAACCAGTTTATACAATTTACTTAGTATTAAAATAGTTTATTATCTTCGTAATGGGAATAGAATCCTCTCTTCACTAGGTATAATGAACACTTTGTTAGGTATAATGTACACTATCATTACAAATAAACAGTTAAAAAACTCAAAAGTCACAAAATATATCACCTAAATAAACAGTAAAACAAATATTAATAATCTTCAAATGATCTATTTTCTAATTAATTAGTAAAAGCAGTACAATAATCCAGGTCTAATTTCAAAAAAAGCAAAAAGAAGTGGGGCTGAAGAAAAAGACAAGGAAATTTCCAATGGCAATTGTATGATACAACTAAATCCTACACATTGTTATTATCATCATTTAATCATTATTACATTCTTCAATTTATACTCCACTCTTCTGCTCAGAAGAGTATTCAAAGCAACTACTATAAATTGTGGTAATTTAAAACAAATTAAAATTAAAATTAATTAACAATTGTACATCCGTTGAAAGAATTGTATCTTTTTTACTAAGTGTTCTTAAAAATTCTTTAAAAAAAAATTGTGCCCTCCAGGACAAATCTATTCTATATGTGCCAGACAGAGAGAGACTCTGACAACAGAGATATCTTCAGTATATTTGAAATGCTGAGAAGTTTCTTAGTGAAAGAGGCATTTTTCCTTAGAAAGTCAGGCCTAAGTGATAGAGTCATTTAAAGATCAACACTTTAAACTGTTCGACTTTAAATTAGTAACGTGCAAAGCCTTCAGAACAAACTTCATAAAATCTCTGTACCTTGTACTAACTACCAAAGTAACTTCCACATTTTATATCAACTGCAGCTTCTAGGTATTTTTTTTAGGACAGTTTCATACAGAGCATACTGCAACAGTCAAGACAAGACATAATGAAGTTGGTGAACATAGTTACTAAATCCAGCCAATTCAGGAAGGGTAGCAGCTGATGATCTAGGTGTAATTAAGAAAAAAAATCCTTGCTGTATTCCCTAGAGGAAACCAATAACAGTGGCGAATCAAAGAACCTTTCCAGACTATGGACGTATTCTTTCAGGAGCAGAGCAACCCTGTCTAATCCAGAAAGAAGCCCTGAATCCAGTTTCCTATACTAATAGTATCTCGATATTGTCTGAAATTAATTTCAGCTTGTTTTCTTTCATCCATTCCATTGAGTTTGGTAACATCCAGCCCTTCTAGGCCTTTTTAGCCCTGATAAAACCATACTTGGAATATTGCATCCAGTTTTGGACATCCCCATACAGAAAAGATGTTGAGAGTCTAAGAAGAAGAGCAACAAAGCAGAGAAAAGCAACAAAGATGATTAGGAATTGGAGGCTAAAATTGGAGGCTAAAACTTGGAGGTCGCAGGAATTGGGTATGTCTAGTTTAATGAAAAGAATGCCTAGGGTGACATGATAGCAGTGTTCCAATATTTAAGGGGCTGACAAAAGAAAAGGGGGTTGACCTATTCTCCAAAGCACCTGAAGACAGGACAATGAATGGAAACCAGAACAATTAATCAGTAAAGTGACTTGCCTCCAGAAGTTGTGGGTGCTCCAACACTAGAGGTTTTTAGGAAGAGATTGGACAACCATTTGTTTCCTGCTTTAGCAGGGGATTGGACTAAAAGACCTCCAAGTTTCCTTCCATCTCTTGTTATTCTGTTAACGGTATCAGTTTCTTCCCTGAAATCAGATGGTAAGGAATTAGTAAAGGTAGATACTATTAGGATCAATCTATTCCAAAATTTGGGTTGACTTCCAAAGTTATCCAATAGTAAATGTTGAATAATATAAGGGGTAAGATGGATCCTTCTAGAACAAATGAAGTTTGGACTCAAATCCTCATTCCATCTTTCGCTATATTTGATAGAAAGGGAGGCCAATCCATTTTCTTTATCTTTTGGTTGTTTCCACAGTAATTCATTATATTTCCATTATTATCAAATATATTTGGTTTATATTTATGCTGGTATTAAAGCAGTACAAATTTTAATATTTGCTCACCTTTTGAAAAGAACAGTTCCAACTGGTAGAGGAATAGCTGCAGAGGAATAAAAAAGAAGTATGTGTCTAATTTGACAATTGATTTTTTTTTTATTGCCACAAATTGATAGCCTTGCAAGAAAAGCAAACAAAGACAAGGGCATAAAATGGAGATGAGATAACAGATGGAAGAAAAAAAACATCAATTAATGATTCCATTTTATTAAGGGAAAGAGTTTTATATGTAATAAATAGTTGATTTGAATAATTGTATATAAGATGTTGATGATGTTATCCATTCAGTTGTGTCCAGCTCTTGGTGATTCTATGGGCCAGGTCTCTTAGATCTTCTGATCTTGCACTATTTCTTTTAGCGGTTCCATGCTCTGGCAGGTATCAACTTTGATGGTGTGCAGCCACCATGTTCTTTGGCGGCCTGGTTTCCTTTTACCACTAATTCTTCCAAACATAATTGCTTTCTCCAGTGAATTCCTCCACATGATATGGGCAAAAGAAGTGAGACACAGTTTTGTGATTTTGCCATGTCTGCTGTTATACCTTCCACTACTTATTTGTTAATCACATTTGCTGTCCAAGGAATATACAGGAAACTTCTCCAGCAGCACAGTTCAAACGAGTTGATTTTCTGTCCTGCATTTTTAAGGTTCAACTTTGTACTCTTGTATTTAAGAACATTCAACATTTTGAAATGGCAGGATTCTTTATTACATTGTTTATTAGAATTTTCCCCAGAGTTATTGTGTTTGAAAGTATTTTTGAAGCTGCAGCCAGTGCCTGAACTCAAGAGCTGCTTCTTGCAGCAAAACAAATTCGCTTGAAGGCAGTGTTTGTAAAACATTCCACCTCCGGAGTAGCTGTTCTACTGATTTCTCTGTTAAGGAATGAATACATGTTTGTCACAGTGCTCCTGATGTTGAAATGGAAATTAGGGAGTGCAAGCAGTGGTGGGATTCAGCCGGTTCTGACAAACCAGTATTAAAAATTCTGGCTGGCCCCGTCCCCCCCCCTCCCTGCCCCCCCCACTACTTCACTGATGTCTGTGGCTTGCCTGCCTTCCCATGCGGTGCCTGCGGCCCAACTGAGTGGTCTTGGTCTGTCTGCCTGGGTAAGTAAGCCTGCAAGTTGCACAAGCCCCCTGCCCCATCCCCAGCTTCCAGCTTGCCTGGCTTGCTTCGCTGATGTGGCTCCATGCCATGTGGGCCGTGGGGCGAGCAGCCTAGCAAGCTGCCCCCCCCCCACATCCCTGGCCTCTAGGTAGCCTGGCTAAGTCGCTGTCATGCCACTCCCCCTTGCTTCTGTGAGCTCAGAGCTGAGGCCAAACGCTTTCTCACCTGGCTGGCTACCGGCAAAGAGCTGCATGGTCGACAGCCACTAAATGCCCCACACAGCATTGCCCAGCCATCGGTGGGGATGGAGCGGTTTTCAACTGGGCGAGAAAGCACTGCGAAGCCAGGCCCTTCACACCCGCATCCAGCCCTTCGGAGGCTGAGAAACGCACTGGTGCAATGGCCCCAAAGCGAGGTGGTAGTGGGGTGGAGTACGAAGCAAGGTGGGGGTGGGGGTGGAGTTGCCAGCTTGCCTGAGCTGCCTGCCAGCCAGGCACTGAAGTGCCGCAATTGCTGCTGCAGAGACAGAGAGGAGGGGGCTCTCCAAACTCTCTCTGTTTGTGTGTGTGTGTATGGAAGAGAGAGTGATCTTCAACCAAGCTTCTGGCAGCTGCGTGGGCGGCAGGAGCCCCCTAAGTAGCGAGGTGGTGGGGGGATAGAGTACGAAGCAAGGCAGGGAGGGAGCAGAGTGCCCCCCCATGTCCCACACCAGCTTACCTGAGTGCCCTGCCAGCCAGGCACTGAAGCGCTGCAACTGCCGCTGAAAAGAGAGAAAGAGAGAGGACGGGGGCTCTTCAAACTCTGTGTGTGTGTGTGTGTGTGTGTGTGTGTGTGTGTGTGTGTGTGTGTGTGTGTGTTTGTATGAGAGACAAAGTGTGCAATCCCCGCTTTAGTTGGAACATTTAATCTGCCGGCGGTGGCGGCAGGGGAAGAGGGCAGGAGTCGTTTTTCTTCTCAGCGTCATCCTCCCTGCTCAAGCAGCAGTGGGCTCTGCGGGAATCATTCCTGCCCCAGCGCAGCGAACCCTGGAAGGCTGGATGAAGTTTTCAACTGAGCAAAGAAGCACTGCGGAGCAGGCCCTTCACACCCACATCCAGCCCGTTGGAATTTGCTGCACCGGGGCAGGAATGAGACCCTGTCCCTTGGAGCCTGCTGCTGCTTGGGTGGGGAGGATGAGGATGAGAAGAATAGCGAGGCTTTGTGCCGGCTGGCCAGGCAGGGAGAAGATCAGGCAGTGCTGGCTGGCTGGTTGAAGAGGGGGCAATCATTAGGTGGCTGCCGCTGCTTCAGTGGGGAGGAGGAGGAGAAAAACGGCAAAGGTAGCAACAGTATGCCATGCCATGGAAAAA
The DNA here is from genome assembly GCA_032468155.1 of Oxyrhabdium leporinum. Lineage (NCBI taxonomy): Eukaryota > Metazoa > Chordata > Lepidosauria > Squamata > Cyclocoridae > Oxyrhabdium > Oxyrhabdium leporinum. The sequence continues at coordinate 70,205 of JANHFL010001750.1, read as the reverse complement.
TGAGAGGCCCTGTTATCCCGCAGAGCCTGCCACCGCTTGGGGGGGGGGGCGAGGAGACCGATGAGACTCAGGAAATAGGTCAAGTGGAGCTGACTGACTGGGGAGGGGGGGATCATGCTGCTCAGAAGGTTCCCCCGCCACTGCCTCCCCCTCACACACAGAGGTTGGAGAGCTGGGAAGGAGGGGCCAGGCGAGGCACCCCTTGACATGAGTGATGGTGAGTTGGCCATGCCAACTTAGTCACATGACCTCCAAGCCACAACCACTAAGCCACGCCCATAGAACCAGTAGTAAACAATTTTGAATCTCACCACTGAGTGCAAGGGATGAAGAGTTTTGTTTATTAGATCTTTGGGCAATTTGAAATAGATTAGCAATAACGAAGGACCAGAAATTGATTTTTTTAAATGCGAAATGGCCAATTGAGTTTTGGCATACATAAGAAATTCCCAGGCTCTGAATTCTTTAATTCATTGTCTACTCCAGGCATTTTAAAAAAGCTGTACAGTACATGAAAGGAAATAAGAGTAATTCTTCTGTACTTCTCTATTATTTCCACATAAAGAAATCAATTTATAGTGAAGAGTCTCATCAGCCCACGGAGACTCTGCGTGTAATTTGAAACATTTTTATCCAACCAAGATAAGAATGTATACATAAACCAGATCATCATGTTTTTCTAAATTTTTTTTTTCACAATAAGTTTTTTTTATTTTCCAAAACAATTCTTTCATTACACGATGTGTCAGACTGGGTACAAACATTTAACAAA
>JANHFL010001750.1:39723-63379 GCA_032468155.1 Oxyrhabdium leporinum | reverse complement strand
CAGCATAGGCTTAGCAGCCTATATAAGTTTACCAAGCAATTAGTCACCACAGTGTCTGTGCCTGCCTTCCCACGAGGGCATGCCTGTGCCCCAACTGCTCCTGATCTGCCTGCCTGCCTGCCTGGGTAAATAAGATGCTGCCGCCACTTGCTTCGCTTCCCACCAGCGCTGCATCCCCGTGTGGCCTAGCTACCTGCGCGTTCCCATGGTCCCCAGAGCTTGCCTGCCACTGCTTGCTTCGCTTCCCACCTGGTGCTACATCCCCGCGCAGCCTAGCTAGCTGCCCCCCCATGGTCCCTGGAGCTTGCCTGCTGCAGCTGCCGCTTGCTTCACTTCCCACCCAGCGCTGCATCCCCGCATGGCCTAGCTAGCTGCCCCCCCCACGGTCCCCGGAGCTTGCCTGCTGCTGCCGCTGCTTGCTTTGCTTCCCACCAACACTGCGTCCCCACGCGGTCCCTGGAGCTTCCACTGCTTGCTTCGCTTCCCACCTGGTGCTGCATCCCCGCGCAGCCTAGCTAGCTGCTCCCCCCACTGTCCCTGGAGCTTCCCTTCCCTGCCTTCCACGCTGTCTGTCTTCCTTCCCTACTCCCTTCCGCACGTGGCCCCACCATGTTTATCTGCCTTCTTAGCGGGGAAGGGAAGTAGCTTCTTCCTTTCTTCTCTTTGTGGGCAGAAGAGTTTTCCCCACCCACCACCGCCCAGATGCCCTCGCTTTCCCCACATTCCCCAAGCATTTCTTTGCCTACCTTATTTCCAGCTCCATTGCATTTCTTTCTCCTTCTCGCCATTGTATGCAGGGAAATTAAAGTTTCCCTAAAAAAAAGTTCAGTCAATCAATTCCAACTTCTCGCGAAAGGAAAAAATCTCACGAAGTTGGAATTGATTGAGTGAATTTCAAGAAGGAGAAATGCGATGGAGCTGGAAATAAGGTAGTCAAAGAAATGCTTCGAGAATTGGGGAGGGCATCTGGGGGATGGGGGGAGTTAAAGCTCCATGGTATCAGGTTGCAATGGCGAAACGGGCAACGGAGCGGCAGGTGCGAGGGAAGGGGGCTTTTCCTTTTCCCCTGCTCCTCATAGTTCCCTCATGCCAGCCTCTCATTTGCAGTGCAGCGGTCCACCCCGCTGAACCCAATGGTGAGCTCCGTGGCGCCTAAGCAGGGGCCAAGTCACCACCCTGCCTGTCCCCAGAGTTTGCCTGCCTCCGGCTGCTGCTGCCACCACGGGCGGAGGGTAAACCATAAAGGGACAGGCTGTGGCCGCTCCCAGCTCGGTTCTGGCCGACAAAGAGATGGCGGCTGCAGGCCTTTTGCTCCGGCAAAAAGCGGTGCCAGAAGCCTCCAGCCGCCACCTCTTTGATGGCGCGAGAAGCCTCCAGCCGCCACTACTGGCTCCGTTCCGGCTGGCAAAGAGGTGATGACTGCAGGCCCTTCGTGCCAGCAAAAAGTGGTGCTAAAAGCCTCCAGCTGCCACCTCTTTGTCGGCTTGAGAAGCCTCCAGCCGCCACTCCCTGCTCCGTTCCAGCTGGCAAAGAAGGGCGGCTGCAGGCCCTTCGTGCTGGCAAAAAGCGGTGCCAGAAGCTTGCAGCCGTCACCTCTTTGCCGATGCGAGAAGCCTCCAGTCGCCACTCCCGGCTACGTTCCGGCTGGCAAAGAAATGATGGCTGCAGGCCCTTCGCGCCGGCAAAAATTGGCACCAAAAGCCTCTAGCCGCCATCTCTTTGCCTTCTCTTTTTTCCCAACTAACCTTTTGCCTGCATTCAGCAGGCAGTCAGCACCACCGTCTCTACAGCATTGGTTATGTAACTGGGTGGGCATGGCAAACTTGACGTCACTGACAGCAAAGTGCCACCGCCCCACCTTGCCATGAGTGACGTTGAGTTGGCCATACCCATTCAGTCTAATGAGCCCCACCAAGCCCCGCCCATAGAACCAGTGATGAAAAAAAAAATTCACACTGAATATATTCTTCTTTTCTTGAGCAATTAAAAAAAACCCTGCTGTTTTATGTCCTTCAGGAATTGCTGATCAATATATTTATATCTCTTCTTACTGTCTTCCCATTCTGTTATTATTATGGTTTATCACATAGCCAGCCAGATGTTCAGACTGGATTTGGTATTTTTATCCACATATCAAGTACTTCCCAAGGACCTGAGAGTGGCAGATGTTGTTTAATAATATTAAAGGTATCATCTCAGGATGTAAGCTGTTCCAAGTAAAGCTATCTTTTGTAATTGACTGGTGGTGATTTTGTCGATGTCACTGGTGTTAAAATGGTGCTTCAGATGTTCTGGAATTGCATCCAGGGCATTAGTTATTGTTGGTATTATCTTTGCTTTCTTTTGCCACAGTGGTTCTACTTCTGTCTGCAGACCTTTATATTTTATGATTTTCTCCAGTTCTTTCTCTTTTCTTCTGCTATCTCCAGGTATTGAAATGTCTATTTATCAGTATTCAACCTCTGCTTTGAAAACTGAGCTCAGAATATTTCTCAATTCAGTACTGCTGGAAAGAAAAACAGTCTTCTTTCTTAATTGCTTTAGTTCTACAAAAGTAAGGTTTAAAAATAATTTTCACTACGCTGTCTTTTTAATACTTAATGTTGGTGAATTATAGAAAAAGCCAAGTGATTTGATTAACCACAAATGCAACTAATATTTTTTTCTGAGTTCATAAAGTGTACATACAAAAATAGTTAACAACTCTTCCTGTTGTCTTGGAAATTATTTATAGAAATATATGTATAAAAAGAATAACAGAACAGAATAGTAGAATAATACAGTTGGAAGGGATCTTGGAGGTCTTCTAGTCACCACTAAAATGGGACTGTGTCTTAGTGTACTATTTGAACTTTGCATGAGTTTTTTTAATATATAAATCTGTGTTATTTGTCTATCATGTGCACATAGGCAGACAGTCCAGAAGCCAGACTGGGTTTGGATATTTTAATTCAGGAAATTTAAGGTCTGTAATGGTGTTACTGTCTGTATGACACTTGACAACATTAGCTTGTTGATTGTAACTATAATTTGTGCCTCACAATATTTGTGTGAGGGCTATTTTTAATTATTTATGGATTTCAGTAGGACATAAGAAAATACAAAGCTCATAGAATAGGATAAATTGATTATTTGAGTATGATATAATACCTTAAAGTAGAGTCTTAATAATTATCTGAAAATTTCCCACTTCATCAAAAAGATGGTATTAGATGTGTCTTCCAACACTTAAAAAGTGTCTTGTGGCTTAAATGCACAACTAGGTACTTCTTCTGTAGGTTTGATGGCTGCTACATGCTTTGTTAGCATGTCAAAGTCTCTACTCCAAAAATGAATAAGGGAAAAGCTCTTTCAGCACTTATAAAGGGGAAGTTTAGGGATACGGATTGGGATAGGTTGTATATATACTCAGCTCCTTAAACCACATAAGATTTTAGAATTAACAACCTTGAATTGCACTTGCGCACCGACTAGTAATCAAAGCAGCTCCCATAGCAACAGTGTTATATGAGAATACCACAATTCTCTAAAAAGAACGTGGGCATCTGCAGTGTATGCCATTCAAGTTTCTGTGTGATCTTCAAGGACATCCTGATGTAGAATGAATTGCAGTAATCTGGAAACAAGGCAAACACATGAGGCTTCAGTTAATTTTCTTAACAGAAGAAAATTAGCCCAAACTACAAAAAAAGGATGCAGTTTTTACTTTGAGAGGGGTCTGTAAGAAGAAAAGAAATATCAGGACCCGCATATTTTATATCTTCCTTTAATGGGTAAAAAGCAGAAAAAGATTTAACCTGAGTTACTTCCAGCACTTCAATTCTCTATATGAAAAGACAACTATTTAGCTGGAATGACTTGCCTCTAGAAGTTGTGGGTGCTCCACTACCGGAGGATTTTAAGAAGAAATTGGACAATCATTTGTCTGATTTCTCATAGTCTTTCCTGCTTGAGTAGGGGTTGGACTAGAAGACCTCCAGGGTCTCTTCCAAATCTATTACTCTATTATCAGCAGAAAATTGAACAGTATCAGGAAGTCTGGGAAACATTGGCAAATTTATACTGCACAATATTACTTTACATTGTCCTCTAAATTTGGAGGTTAGAAACTAACAGAGGCAGCAAGTCTGAACAAGAAAAAAGACAGCACTACAATGCAAACACTTATTTCTAATGTTATGAGCAGTCTAATTTAATGTCCGTTTTTTAAATGTCGTTAAGACTGCAATTGGCTTTATTCCAAATAATATATCCTAAAGTGAGGCAGGCATAAAAACTTCTTTTTCAAAGGGATTTATGTACTGAAGTAGATGTTCTGAACTTGTAAATTTTATGTTCTAGGAGAAACAAGTTTGCAGTAAGAACAAAACAAAATCTTGTTTAGGATGAAAATATTCTAATCTATTTTATTTACAGTAGAACATTTCTGAAAAATAATTCCTGTTATAATTTTCCAGAATTCCATTTTTAGTCCTTTTAGCTACTCAATGTAGACTTTTTCAAAGCAATAACATAGTTCTGTTTCCCAAAATGGTACAATGGTAGTGTGTATTACATTATTAATACTATTTGACTATTAGTATTTCTGAGAAATTGAGGTTTCAAATCATATTTTAGTTTGTTTGCAAAATATATTGTTTCTCATTCATTTCCACATTTTTTCTGTAGATCATTATTACGATATAATTCCCTCCATATCAGAAATATATTTTAATATATTCAGTATGCCTGAATTAAAATATCACAGTAAAGTAGAATAAAAGCACATAGAGTATTAAGCCAAGGTTTAAAATCTGTGGTAGATCTGGAAAGGATGCTCTGTAATTTTAATCTAGAGAAATTTCTTGAAGAAAAAATGTTAAGTAGTTTAATTTGAGATTAATTTTAATAGTTAGCTAAATACATGACTACAGTGCCTTATCTTTATAGCCAATAAGTACACTTATTATTTTAGAAATTTGAAACATTCTAATTCCACCAATGAACTGCAAAGCAGTTGGATCAATAGTATACAACTCGTATATCAAGAGGATTAGCCAAGCTACTTAGAAATAAGAATGGATATCTCAGTTCTTGAACAAAGTAAATAAAAAATACTTAACATGCATTAAAAGGAATGCTTACATATCTCAACAATACATAAGTTGAATCTAAGAATGTCAAGGCCATTCTGTGCAGCACCTGGAAGAGGAGTGCCGAGATGGAAGATGGAATGTTGGGTAACACTTATGATTGGGGAATGTGATTTATGATGGGCAAAAGAAGGTGGTTCTGTAATTCTCTTTTGGGTGGGGAAAAACCTGGGCCTTTAGATTCAGGTTTTTCCCAGATGTGCCAACATGGTTTCTTTAATAAACTCTTACCTGGATTACTTATTATCTGAGTGCTGAGTGAGTTATTGGAGCTTAGATGGAACGCTGACAAGAAACAAGGTTTCATAGTTTCTTAGTATGTCTGCCTTTCTCTGTGGCTTTTATTTAAAACCGTACATAATATAAGGGTAAAAACATAGCAAATAGATTCCAAGGCAATGGTTGTTACCTCTCTGAAGCACAAAGGTTACCGTGTGCTGAACTTCCCTTTGCATCTGACTTTTTCTAAAGCTGTACCTGCCTGAAATATATCATACCACTGAATATGCATGAACACTAAATTCCCTGCATGCATCCATTTGATTCTGTGATGGTGATAGGATTTATTGAGCCTGTTGTCAATTCAAGTGCTTTAAAAGAACAGAGAGGCAGAATAAAGGGACTGAAGATGTAAAACTGAAGTGGCTGGTAATCTTTAAAAAGAAGTGTCTATTTTTCTCCACCCTCCAAAAGTTATTATAAATGCATAAAATACACTTTACCCCACCAGCTTTTTAAAAGTCAACCCTCCATCAGGCTTCAAACAGCCCACAGGCAAATAGAAGCCTTGTCATTTAAGGGAGTCTTGTCCTGAGCAGGAATAGTTTGATTTCCTAATTTTAAAAAACAATTCAAATGAATTGTAATTAATTCCCTCACTTTTGAAACCACTTCCATATTAAGTAATAAAGTATGCAATGGAGGCACAGTTTATATTTTAAAGTTTGCTTGTGGCCAATCAAATGTTCATGTGCTTGCTTCTTCTCCATGTGTCTTTTTATTACTAACAGATTTTTCATCTGGTATTAAAACACATAAATTATTTAACAGAATTAATCCCTGCTATTTATGTTTTCTATTACACACTCCTGCACAAAATGCCATAGCTTTCCTCTATAATCTGTATTATAAAGTCAAGTCTTTTCCAAGTTAAGCTTGAGTCTTCATGACTTTATGGAGGTACAATTATGGATTGTTAAAAGGAAACTGTTGATGGAGCAATGCAGAATTGGCTGTAGCACAAACAGTATGCTGTGTCAGCTAATCAAGTGTTAGAGACTTGAACTGACAAGGTGTTTTCATGCAAGGACTTGTTACTACTTCAGTGTGAATATCAATGTTAAATATAGTCACATCATGAATTATTTGCCTTCCTGTTCCCATAATGTATCATTTCTCCATGTATGATATTTTCATTAATGTAGCTGAGTATCAAAATCTTAATTTCTATTGTCTTCATTTTCCATTGTAATTTGTCTGTCAGTTCATAAATAATATGGTTCAGACAATCAACTGCAACTATCTGTGATTTAGAATATATTTGTCCACAATGTTGTATGCTGGCTTTTGGCCAACCGATCAGGATTCACAACTGCAACCTGGAAATCCTATTCAGAATTAATCCATGAGATTCGCTACTTTATAACCTACATGCTGATTTAGAATTTTGAGGATTGTATTCCCATCTCTGGAGGCTGCCAAGCTAAAGAAGGCTAAATGTAGGGCTAAAAAGCTTAAAGATGAAATGATAAGGAAAATTATAAGCTGAACAGAAAATTGAATTTTCTTCTCAATTTTCTCTTAATCTTTGCATTCTTTTGTTGTTCTTTTTAAAGGTTTCTTTACTATAGCTTTTAGATATTTTTGATTTCTAACTATGTCTACCAACTTCAGTTAAAACATGGTATACGTAACATTAATAACACTATTATATTTGCTTTATTTATTTCATTGTTAAATTTGTATAGTCGCTTGCATTACACATGCAATTCTGGGTGGTTCACATAGTTAAAAACCACAAAATACAAATAAATAATCCAAATGAAAACAATAACAAAAAAAACCCATTACAATAATTAAAAACCAGAATGTTTTTTATGCTACTATAAAGTTACGGTTAATGTAGATTTTAAAAAGTGCCAAATTGAGAATATGGAGCATACATAAATTCAAGCTCTGCCTTAATGGTCTTAGCACAAGAAGCATTTTACAGAAAAGAAGCAGCAGGTAAAGAGAAATTGTAAACTTATCAAGAGTTGATACATGAAGAGCATGGGAAAAATACGATGAAATCAAGAGAGCCACTGATTGTAGAGGGATTTCATTTTCAATGGTTTTCGTATGTATGGTTAAGAGAAAGATGTAAGGTAGATAATAGGACATTTGGAATTGAACAGCAGAAGACAGAACTTGAAGTTTAAATATATTCAAATGATAAAAATTTGCCTGCTAAAATGTATAAACATTTATTATAATTTGAAGAAAAAAGAACAAGTGAAAGAGTATGTGATGAAATGGGCTAAGGGCTTTCAACGTAAGGTATTAATAGGGCATTTGCTAAAAGAATTAAAATTCAAATGTTATGATTTAAAATAATTTTTGTGGAATGATGTGCCATTCAGAAAAAATGTCTAGAACGTATAAAGATGCTTCGAATTTATATTGAAAATGTGGACAGAATGGGTCATTTTATTTGTCTGATGGACTTATAAAAAAGTCAGAAAATGTTGGATTCAAATATATATACAATACCAAGAATTTTCAAGGTCAACGTGCAAAGCAGAGTCTTGTTGGAATTCATAAACAGTCAATTTAAACATAGCCATGGAATATTATATATATATAATATATATATCCTGCAAAACTAGTCTTTCTTTTATTTCCTTTCTTCTTTTTTCTTTTTCTATTCCTATTTTCTTGTTACACTATTCATTATTTTCCTTTATTCTTTTTATTTTCTCTTATGGCTTTCATTTTATTAAAAAATTATTTAACAAAAACTATACAACCTACAGGTAAATGCCATCCATTTTACAAACAGTATAACCGTTTCACAGACTCCTAACCAACCTGATTCCTCAAACATGATGGCAAAGCCATGTTTTCAGCACCTTCCAGAAGGCCAATGTTCTATTCTTGCAGATGAACTGGAGCAAATGCTCCCCAGCAAATCCACAAGTTTTTGGACTAAACCAGTGAGCTGAATTCTTCTCAACTGAGTCCTAGCTTGGTTTGGGGACAGACATTGCTGCATTGGCTTCTTGGATGACTTATACTGTTATTTGGAAAAGGAATGCATACCTTTTGGTTTTGTTGCATTGCTAAAATCCATCAGCCTTGTGAGTTTTTGAGAGGGGCTGGGAATTTGAGGTAATATTTCACTGTAAAAATAAAGATAGTTGAACCACAAGGAATAGTACACAATCTATTATAAAAACAATAATTTCATTAGACCAACTGAAAATCACACAGTGAACAAACTTCCAAGTTCTAAAAAAAGTCTTCACCAGGCAAAGTATTAAATAAAGTAAGTATACTAAGATTGTAGCAAAACGCAACTGTGAATTAAACATTAGCATCTTTTTGCCCCTCCCTTTTGTCTTTATTTTCATGATTAATAACATATGAGAATTAAAAATAATAATACTGCACACTACTTTGCAATCTTTAGTTGATCTTGTATATTGCTTCCCCCAGACTGGAAAGCAGAGTTGTATTTATATGAATATTAATATAATATTACAAACAAATAGGCCTTAGAAGGACCATGGAACTCTACTTTATTTCTGTAAAGAATTTTCATTACAGATCAATTATAGAAATAATCATAGATTTTGCAAGGCATTTTGAAAAATTAAATGGACCTTTACGGGAGATAAAATATAATAGGCTCTCAGCTTTAGATATTTGGCTTGGCACTGTCTTATCCTAGGTAGCATCAAACACACACTGCTCAAGTTGCCTTCAAATGTCCAGTGTAGTTCAGCACCATTTTTTTTCATTTTTCTTCTCCAGCCTGCAAGTACTGCATTCTAACCACTGTGCTACCACAGGCTCTTTGAAATTCAGGTATAAACTATCAAAACCTGGAAAGGGTATAGTCTAAATTCCTAAGAAAGCTATTTCAAGTAGTGAAGCCTGTGATTATTGTAATTCTGTGGATAGAAGCAGGACTTACAAATATTGAAATGAGGGCATGGCTGTGTATGTTCAAATACTGGTTAAAGGTTAATTTCCAGTCTCAAGGTCAGACCCAACTAATAATGATAAATGTGATTCCTTCTCAGAACTCCAAATTGACAAAAATTATACAAACAGGGTTTTCAGGGTATACAGTCATGCTCTTGGGATAAAAACAGGCAATGAGAGTGCTTACGCAAAAGATATATAATACAAGTAGTCCTCAACTTATGACCACAATTTAGCCCCACATTTCTGTTGCTAAGTGAGACATTTGTTAAGTGAGTTTTACCTCATGTTATGACTTCTCACAGTTGTTAAGTGAATCACTGCAGTTCTTAAGCTGACATGATTATTAAGTAAATCTGGCTTCTTGATTGACTTTGCTTCTTAGAAGGTCACATGACCTTCTAAGAACCCTCATAAATACGAGTCAGTTGCCAACCTGTTGAATTTTGATCAAGTGACCATGGGGCTGCTGCAATAGTCATAAATCACTTTTTCAGTGCTATTGTAACTTTGAACAGTCATTAAATGAACTGTTGTAAGTCAAGGACTATCTGTATAGAATTACAATCACAATATATTCTCATCTAGGGTACAAGTGGACTGTAGCAATGCATGCTTAAAGCAGTATAGTGCTTAGATCAATTTACAAAACATATTTTTGGCAAGCATTCACATTATTATAGATGAATATTATACTGTCAGCAATACTGGATGAAAATTTTATAAAATTTCATATGCAGAAAGTCTCTGCCCTTGTACAGAAGGTCACACTGAAACACAAACTTATTATGTAATTTCTGTTGAGACATACATAAAGAACTATTAACACCTCTTCTAACTTCCTTTCTGGAATAGACTCAGGAATTTTATGTTTAATTTTTCCTGGCAGATAAGAACCTTTCACTGTTGCAAATTTTTTTTTCAGAATTTGTATGACAACAAAATAGCAGAAGCATGACTGTACATTTTTCATCTTGTATACTTTAGTTTCTTTTGTAGGTTTTTATATAGGTTTTGTTTAGTAAGTCTTATGTAGTCTGGGATTGCTGATGTGTAGCAAGAATTTGATTTGATGTTTTACTTTAATTTGTGTTTTGTGTTATTTCTCTCCAATTATTCCCAAAAAGACAATATTGGATATTTCTGTTTAGCATTTCTCATTTATAAAAATTCACCTTACTCCCAATGAGATTAAGAATCTACATAAATCGGCTTGGAGAGATAATCAGCACTGTTGTGCACAATGTGAAATTTATTTGCAAAGAAGTGCTTCAGATTTCACATGAGCACAGCACCACTCCGCTACTCCCCCCCCCCCCGTCTTCTTCTAATGCTTAAATCAACATCTTAATGCAATCTAAACTTTAAGGAATATAAAAAGGGACTACTTTAATGAATAGCAGTGAAATTAGGATTTCTCTGATGGGATCAACAAAGATTGTGATTTAAGCCCCGCATCCTTTAAGCATTCATTATATGTATTAATATATGCTGCCCAGTTGTGTCTGCAATGTTGATGCTGTTGACTTCACCTGAAAGTAGCGTTCAGGTGAACTAATCCAATGCACTTCTTTCAAATCATTTGCAAAGCATGTGCTGTCCTTGTAATCAGTAGAGACTCCCACTAGAGTCCAGACACTAGTGGGGTGGGTTTTTTTCATTCCTTTTTCATTCCTTCATTTATTCAATTTTTATTGTTTGTAAGCATCCCAGAGTCACTCAGAGTGAATGGGCGTCCATATAAATCTTCTAAATAAATAAATAAAATAAACAGTCTAGAATATTTAAAACATTTTCTAGTTTCCTATGATCCATAAGGGACTATAGGTGGAATAATGATGACAAGACAAGAGGCAGTTCTAGGAAGAAGTATTTAGCTTACTCTAACTGGCTTGGAACTCTTCCCTGATATTTTCTTCAAAGTATCTTTTTCCATGGTATTATAATCAATTTGGGTTTAAAACTTTATATGAGGATCAATTATTTTTTTCTTTGGCCACTGTAATAAAATGCTTCTGTTCTAGTACAAAATTGGTGCAGTCAACGTACTTAACACTTGCTTGGCAAATAAGATGCTAGTATTACTCATATCAACTGAAAATAAAGGTCAATAGCCCAAATAATCACAACAGGAAGGAACAATCACTAAGTCCAGTCTTAGGTGTTTTGATTAAATTCCATCAACCCAAGATGGCTCATGGCAATGGATTGGTTGTATCGCAGTCCAAAATATTGGGGGTGGGGGTGTGAGGCACCATTACCCTACAGGGTTTATAGCTAGCATTTCTTGATCTGGTACTGATGTAGAATGGTTTCTGACAAATGGCAGTCCTATCTCTTCGTGAAAGCCTCAAGTGATGACGCTCTCACAACTTCCGAAGGCAAACTGTTCCATTGGTTGATTGTTCGCACTGTCAGAAAATTTCTCCTTATTTCTAGGTTGAATCTCTTCTTGATCATTTTCCATCCATTATTCCTTATCTGGCCTTCAGGTGCCTTGGAAAATAGCTTGACCCCTTCCTCTCTGTGGCAGCCCCTCAGATATTAGAACACTGCTATCGTGTCTCCCCTGGTCCTTCTCTTCACTAGACTAGCCATGCACAATTCCTGTAACTGTTCTTCATATGTTGTAGTCTCCAGTCCACTAATCAACCTGGTTGCTCTTCCCTGCACTTTTCCTAGAGTCTCAACATCTTTAATTAGTCCAACCCCCTTCTCAAGCAGGAGACCCTACAGTATACCATTTCAGACAATTGGCTGTCCAGTCTCTTTTTAAAAACCTCCAGTGATGAAGCACCTGCAACTTCTGAAGGCAACCTGTTCCACTGCTTTATTGTTCTCACTGTTAGGAAGTTTCTGCTTAATTCCAGGTTGTCTATAGACACTTCCCATTAGTTATTGTCTGTTTCAGAGCTTAAGAATAAACATCCTTTATTGAAGGCAATTATTCCATATATTTGTTTGGTTCTCATTTTACTTAAGCATCAATTAGCAGAAAAGTCCATTATAATCATTGTATACCAAGTGTGCTCGCTTACTTATTGTTTGAAGACAGCTCAGCAATAGTGTCCTTAAATTAAAGATGTGCAATTATAGGTTTAATTATAGGACTATGAATAGTCCTCTTACATTGAAGTAATAAATGTAGGACATGATTGCTGGCCACTGTCTGATGAAATGCTTTTAAACTATCATTGGAATTTCTAAGAGGAAGCATAACACAATTAACTAGGGCAATCACAGATCCCTTAACATAACTTTATGTTAACTTTTCTCAACATTAACCTTTTCTTAAAATAAATCTGACTTTGTCTGAACAAATATGTGAAAGTTTTTATGTGAAATATGTGAAAGTTTCTATGTGTCATCAAAATATAGTGGATTTTGCAAGAGCAGACATAAAGCAAAATTATAATTATGCACATCTTTCTTGTCTCAGTTTTCCTCTCCAATTTTGCTGCAGTCAGCAATATGAAATGGCCAAGCTGGCTAAAAGCCTGCTAGTAGCTTTGTATGACAATATTACATGTCAGAATGGATTTATTTTCTTAAGGTGCATAACTTAAAAGGGATAAGTGGTATGATTTTTCAAGGTACCAAGAATGATGATCTTCTGAAAAGTATTTAACATTTTAATCCCTCTGCACACTGCTTCATCATTGAAACAGCATGAAACCATAGCTGAAAAGGACACCTTCCATAGGAGGGAAAGATAGAGTGGAATATTATGGGAAGTTAGGATGCCTAAAGTAATTCTGTATTATTGTACTGCTTATATGAAGGCACTCTTCAAGCTGAGCAGTTTATTAAAGACCAATCAAGACAAAAATTAAACGGACCATTAAGCAACACACCACTGGATTAGCACTGGGCTACATGGTAATTTCAAAAATTCCTTTGAAAGTTTAATTATTAGAAAATTACTTCTCAAATGGTACAACTATGTGACTTAGTTGTTGTCTAAAAGCTGTATGATAGACCCTAGACAAGCTGAGAAATCCTTTTTGGATTTAATTATGTTAATGAGTGTTCACAATTTTCATTGGAGCTGCAGGTGACCTTCTGATGAAAAATAGAGAGACAAGCATGAACAAACTGGCTTAATAGAAGCCAAGAAATCTAGTCAAGCAAAAGAAAATTGGTGACTAGCGCCATTCATCCTGAATTAATGCTTAACAATGTTCAGATTTAAGATTTTCCATCAAAGGAATCTTTCTTGTTGGTTTACTCTCAACATAATTAATATAATTACAGATATTTTTTTTGTAACAAAATCACAAGCTAATATTCAAAACACATTTTCAAATTCATTTAGTCTTCTAAGTACATAGTGTTTCGGAACAAAAATGAATCATATATCCAAGTATTCGAATAGTAAATTATAGACAATATATTCGCACACACCAATGAAGCTTCATGTATTTCTTTTTTTAGATGTTATATATGGCTACATAAATAGCAGCCATAAATAGCAGCTCTCAGCAGCTTACAAATAGTTAAATCATAAAAACTAATAACAAAACAAATAAATCCTCTAAAACCCCATGGTTAAACCACAACATACTTCAATTCCAAGTCATTTCAGGACAGGTCCATCCAATGTTATGGCCCATTGCTTAGTGAAAAAACAGGTTTTGTGGGCCTCATGAAAGGCCAACAAGATCAATGCTATCCAATTCTGAAGGGAATTCTGTTTCATGAGGCAGGTGTTGCAACAGTTGCCACTTCCTAGATCTTGTTTGGTGATATTGTATCACGAAAGGGACCTAGAGCATGCTCACTCCGCTGGATCTCATGGGACAAGCAGAGACAGGGGGTTCTGCAAATCTTTGGCTTCACAGACTCTGCCAGTCATTTAAAAATATAACCTGTAGACTCTCTATTAATTTGCAAAAGTTCAGATATATTCCTCCTCTTGAAAAATCCCAGCTAATGCTCTACCATTATCCATTATGTTTTCTGAATTTTCTTGTGTTCCTAAAAGATCCAGCTATTTGCTAAAGTTCAGTTTAATATTATACAGTGCAATGACATAGGGAATGTTGTACTTATATCTGTATCAGGATGACTTTAACAGCCCAGCTAGATTAGGGCAATATTTCATATTATCAGAAACCAATATAAACAATAGGCAGATCCAGGAAATTTATGAATTGTACAAGAACATGGCTAATTTTCTAGCCGCTAGTGCCAACTGAATCAGACAATATTGCAGCCAAGAAGACTAGTATACATGTCCAACATGAATGAATCCTCCTTTGAAACTGTTACCACAGTAATTTAAGGCAGTAATTTCTATATTTTAAATACATGTACATATTGCATATCCTTTTATGATCTTTTAATCTTTCTAGATCTGGCAAAATATTGGAGGTGGAAGGAATATCTACCCAAAACAAGTCATGATCCACTTGGGTGGCTGATTTCTTGTACAATCACCAGTTCCTACTATTAGCTCAACTATTCCATGATAAAAAGTAGTAAAAAGTCTAGAGTTACAAAAGTAAAAAAGTATATGTCATACTGCAACAAGCCAGATTTGAATTGGGGATAGAAGCAGTTCTGGTAGCACAAATACATGTCTAAGTATTGTTACATATATGTGTATGAATATTTTTTTCTCCGGGTCCTAGTCTGCTGCCACACCATGATGGTGGGAATGTTCCTGGGATGGATAAGCAAAAATGAGTGGGAGAATGCCAAGGGTATGTAATCCTATTGGATCACAAAGGCAGGTAGATAATCCCAGTTGCTTAGCTAAGCAAGTACCTGTATTGGACAACAGTAACTTAGGAAGATGCTGAAGGCAGATGTTCACTTTAGTAACAAAGGCAAAAATGTAAATGATCTGGAAGCTCTAATAATAAGAGATAAAGAATATGCGGAAAATGGGCTTAGACTAAATATGAAGAAGACCAACTAATGACAATAGGTATAGCAACCAGCTTTGGAACTGATAATGAAGATATCAAAGTGATGGATAGCCTCTGCTTTTTAGAATCAATAATTAATAAAATTGTTGGGAGAAGTTTGATTTCACTGTGATGTGAATTGACACACATCACCCCCACCTCCATTTTAGGTGGATGGATTACTTTCCATCTAGCTTTTGTTTGGGTGGAAGACAGAACTTGTGAACTTTTGAACATAAAAGTACCGATTCTTACACTGGAATTCAATGTGATTTCTCCATGTGTTTTAAGTATGGGTGCACTTTATTCATTTGTTTGTTCAATTTATATAGCTGCCCATCTTACATATATGAATGAGCAGTTTGCAAATACAGCAGTTTAAAACTACAAGAACAATGCAAAATAAAATATAAAAAAATAAAAAAATAAAAATTGAGTATTTATTGACTGTCTTTCACCATCCCTCTGTAAATAGTTAAGTAACTTTTATAATTACTTATACGCATTTAATTTCATAACACTGTACAAAAATATGTTGATGGCACATGCCTTCATTTGTAAATTATTTCTGATCCGTGTATCTGAATGATCTGTTCTGCAAGTACTTTAAAATTTTGCTTTTCACTCAGTTCATGATTTTAGCCTGGACAGATTAATTTTGTGTACTGTTTGTTTCATCTCAGGCATAGTAAAACTACTGTGCTTTTTCCCCCCTTTATTCTATGACTGCTTCTAACTAATCCTGTTTTTGTCAACCTTGGCAACTTTTCAGTTGGCTGGAGAATTCTGGGAGTTGAAGTCCACCCAACTTTGCTGAGGTTGAGAAACATTGATCAATCAGGTTTTCACCTGTGTCATCCCAGGCATTAGACTCCTCTAGCCATGATTTCACACCACAAGAGTATATATAGTTTTGCCTATCTATATCTCTGTCTGTATTCAGTCCCAAATTGAATTCCATAATTCAGTTTCCTAACTTTAACACTGAAGAAATTCAGATTTCTTCCAAATATGAAAACATTTGCTGCCAGAAAAATGTATCGCACTCTAGAATCCCATTGAAATATCATGCTTAAATATGGAAACATTAGAAATTAAGTCCTTTGATGAACATATAGCTAGGTCGGTGGCAACATGTAATATAGTGCCTTCCTCTTCTAAACTGGCTGTCACACAATATCTCTTCGGAATTTTTTTCTTACTGTTCCTGGAGTGACAACTTTCCAGACTGGTTATTCTTTTGTCAAATTGCCAGATGAATGAGCTGCCAGCTGAAAACAACAGTAAAATTTTTATCATTATATTGTAAGACAGTGAAAGGCCTATGTCTGCACTTGATATTTCTGATGTAATCATCAAGCAATGAATAAGCATCTGCCCTTTTATTGTCAAAAGCAAACTAAAAGTAACTTTCCTATAAAATTAGTAACTATAAAGGTTTTACCTTCCCACAGACTTCATGCACAATGACACTTTTATGGGTATTCAATTCATTTGTATCTTAAAATAATGCATTAGAAACTAAAATGCTTCTCTAGTTGAATGAATGTACATTTTTGTTGTCTTGATAGAAACAACTTATTTTATTTATGATCATTTCATTTTAGGATGTCCTTGAGATAGCAGCTCATATGAAATAAGCACTTGGTAAGTTATGACATTCTGATTACAAACTAATATGGTATAAGTCTAATTAGTTGTTAGATAACTAATAGCATCAACAACTAAGACCTTCAAAAAATCATAAAGTGCTAATCGATGGTACCTCATCAAACTTGTGAAGCATGAGTGGTTTATGACTGAATATCCAGGGCTAACTGCCATATTACTATGTGAATTTACAAATTCATGCAGTCCTCAAGATACAAGAGGTCAGTAAATAATCATTCAAGTTTACAACAGATATCCTAAACTACATAAAAACCTGTTTCAAAGTTACAACAGCTGTAGTGTCCTTATGACAGACTACAGGGATGCTACAGTGAGCCCCTGCCTCTCTCCCCCACCATCCCACTCCAATGCAATCACGCAGTGCTTAGGCTTGCTCTCAATGCCTTGTGGAAGCAGCTGCCATTTTCAGAACTCTGATAATTATTTGTGGAAATGGTTGTTGTTTTTGCAGATTTCTGCTCCGATCAGCTGGCCGTTGGAAGACTAAAAACCTATTCCTCACTCTTTGCTAGGCTTTAGGCAGCAGCTTCAGGCAAGCTTCCCAAATTTATAATTCTTTAACCCTCTTCCTCCCCAGAAAGCCACATTTCATCAATAAAGAAAAAAAAAGACAGCAGGGAAAGATTTTTTTCATATTTTTCCCACCCTATAAGCTGCCAAAACTAAACTCCACACCTCTGACACCCATATCTATCCCTTTAAAAACCATACCTGGACTCTAGGATCAAAAATAGATGAAAGGAAGCAAGAAAGCAATACATATACGTATACGTATACGTATACATAGATACATAGATACACACACACACACACACACACACACACATAGCTTTTTGCCTTGAGGAGCCTAACTCTAACCCTAACCCCAGATGATTTACACATTACCAATGGGGTTTTCCCATGAAATGTCTCTAGGAGATCTCCAGCCTTAGTTCCCACCTTTTTATGCCCAATAAGTAAGATACAAGTACACCTGGAAGTAGTAGGAGCTCCTTGTGAGAATGGTTCACAAATTCCAGGGCCTAAATACAGTGAGAGATCATTAATCAATGCTGTTAATTCCAGATCTCTTAGATAGACTGGAGAAAGCACACATTTTTATGAGACTAGATCTCTTAAATGCTTACAACCTCATTAGAATCAAAGAAGCCACGAATACTTAACTGCCTTTGATATGGCAAATTTGAATACACTGTGGTTTCATTTGGGCTCATAAACATGGGGGTCATATTTTCTAGGTTTATGAAGAAGGTTTTTGCAGACAAATTGACAAATTTATAGTTCTCTAGATAGATGACATTTTGGTCTACTCTGAAAATGAAGCTCAGCACAGAAACCCTGTACATACAGTTCTTAGTAGACTGAGAGACAGCCATATCTTTGTCAAGTTAGAACAATGCCCCTTTGATCTACAATAGAGAGACTTTTGGAGGTACCATATTTCCACAAAGGGCATCCAGATTGACCCCTAAAACATTCAGGCTCTACTAGATGGCACAGTGGTTAGGATGCAGTATTGCATGTTACTTTTGCTGCCTGCTGGCTGCATGCAATTTGGTAGTTCAAATCTCACCAGGGTCAAGATTGACTCAGCCTTCCATCCTTCCGAGGTGGGAAAAATGAGAACCCAGATTGTTGGGGGAAATATGCTGACTCTGTAAACTGCTTAGATAGGGCTGTAAAGCACTGTAAAATGGTATATATGTCTAAGTGCTATTGCTATTAGCAAGCCCTCCAACAGCCAAAGACATACAATTCTTCCTGGGCTTTGCTAACTTCTACACAACGTGTATACTTGGTTTTACTCACAAGGCCAAACCCCTTACCCAGTGAAAAAAGAGGAGTTAAATTTGCTTGGACATCTACATACCAAACAACATTCAAAGAATTAAAGCAGCTTTTTGCCCACCAGCCTCTCCTTCAGCATCCAGATCCATCAAAGAGATTTGTGGTTCAAATGGACCCTTCAGATGTTGCCATCGGAGCTGTTTTTCTACAAGAGAGAGAAGGAGAAAACAGTTTCTTGACTTGCACTTTGTTCTCTACAACTTTCACTGCACCAGCATTACAACGCTGGAGATTTTTTCTAACATTTTCCCCATAGAAGTCAACCCAGACCACAAGAATCTACACACACTGCAAAAGACCAAGCCACTTTCACCCAGTCAAATCAGATGAAGCTAATTATTTTCACACTTTGATTTTTACATTCAATGTACCCAAGACTCAAAGAACTTGATGCCAGATGCTCTCTCTCACACAAACCAGAATATCAAAGATGGCATTTAATTTCGTTGTACGAGGTGCAATGACAATTAAGTAAACTAAAACTAAACTAAACTAAATATTCTCAGATTCAACAGAGTCCAGTACTGGTAACAATTCTGCAGATTTGCATTTCCAGCCTTGACAGTGACCACTATCCATTGAGAAGTTAGGAGGCACCAAACATCATCAAGACTTAATCACCCTAATCACCAGGATAAAGCAATGATTAGAACACTTCTCACAGGCTTGAATGGATGACCTCAAGGAAGCCCCAGCAGACTAATCAGCTTCTCCAATAGTATTTGAGGTGCTACTGCACCTACAGCAAAGACAACTGGACAGTGACCATCCTTGTTGCCTCTTGCATAATTTTCTTATAACAACTCACTATACTCATCAATTTCAATGACATCATTTCAAGCCATGTATGGTTCATACCTGAAAGACTTTCTAGACCACCCTGCACTTCCAATTCCAGGAGTGCACTTTTCTGCACTTAGAATTTCAGGATTGGTTGATTTCTTACAGGAGCAATTCATTGCCCAAACCCTATTGAAGCAGCAACTCAACCAAGCCAAGCAGTCTTACAAGAGGGTAGCAGTGGAATGCCCACCAGTGGGAAGGGATGCCCGTAGCAATAGGAGACATGGTCTGGCTCTTTACCAAGTTCTTAGCATCTTCAAGACTTCCAAAAATCTAGATGCTAAATTTGTGAGACCATTCAGGGATCTCCAACAAATCAACACAGTAGATTTCCACCTCCAATTGCCTCCATCTATAAAGGTGCACTCAGTCCGTCACTGATCCTTACTCTCTAAGGACACCCTTCCAAGCATGCTATGATCCCAGCAAACCCCTCCATCAATAGTCATAGTAGAGGGAATATGAAGTGGGAAAATACTGGACTCTAGGCACAGAGGCAAAGGCATTCAGTACTTGATTCATTGGAACACTACCCTTTTGCTGATCACTACCCTTTTGCTGATACCCTTTTGCTGATCACAAATGCATGGTATGCTCATGCCGCTGATTTAGTTTGCAAGTTTCATCAGCGCTTCCCTGAAAAATCACAACCAACCAAACTCCCAGTCCCACAAACTGCATTGCCTGAGGAACCTGTCAAAGAAGAGGTTAACCAGCTCTTCTGGACCACTCCAGGGAGAGATGGAGCACTCACTTATGATGGCCTTTCATCTCTGGCCTTCAACTCTGGGCAGAGGGGGAGGGATCCTCTAACACTTTTTTTTGTCTTTCAGAAACTTGCCAGCCATTTCAGATGATGGGGAGGCAGATTCTTTTGAAAAGCTTCCCTTTTCCCCTTGCTAAGTTCCCATGAAAACGCGGACTTTGAAGAAATGATGCAAGAAGGGAAAAGCAGCATCAAAGAACCAAGGAAGAGGAGGGAGGACAAGGTGAAAGGGTGAGTGATGTAGGCTAACCCTCAGGGGAGGAATCAAGCACATAATCAGTCTCAAATTATTTTGCACCCACAAGTGATCTAAATCCAGCCCACCTTGAATTCAATTGACTCATATCTACCATCAATTTGCTTTGTGTGTTAGCACTTCAGATTCTTGTAGAGGAGGTTAGCATCCACTAAACCTGTATTTATTTAAACCATCTTGACTACTGATTTCCTTTGCTTGATACTCAATGGGGCATGGATTGTCTAGTGTAATCTAAAGGAAGACTATATGTTGAGAGTCCCATTTCTTCCACCCTCTAGTTTTACTGCCTAGTTTAGTTTAATTTATTTCATATTTTGCATCTAAAATCCTCTCTAGACTTATTACTATAAAGATTATAGCCTTACTATATTTCTGCTTTCTGCTGGCTAAGACATTTATATCCATTGCTATTGACAAATGGTAGACAAGAGACAAAGTCTTTTTGTCTCTACAAAATTGAGGGTCAGGGTAAAAAGAATTATTTACATTGTCCTATAATATTGAGAATCATCTTATCAAACACTGTCCCCTACCTTCATTTGGACAGCCTTGTGTCTTTAGCTTATTTTTCATCTTCTTATTCCCTGTTTTGTTTTGCTTTTTATAACTTCTAGTGTAATAAGCAGTTCTAGAGTATTTAAATACTTGCACATTCTGTTATGTTTGTTTGCATCGACTTTCAATTTTTTTTCCTCATGGGTCAAATGCTTATAACTTCATTTAAAAGGTAAGTCTCAATAATGAAACAGACAAAAATTATAATTATGAAATGTGATTGATGGTTCTCCCTTTGAAAGAAAATAAGTCATCACGTAGGCATTTTAATGGAGCTCCTTAATTACTTGTATTCTAGCTTCTCATTCACATAGTCTTTCTAGGCCTGTCTCTTCATTTATTCTAGAAGAAAGAACTGATCTCATTACTATGACACATGGCACTTTTAATTTTACAGCCCATTTCTTTTGGCACTGTTAACAAGCCTGCATGTATACTTAAGCCAATCTTACTAGATATAGTCATGGCATATGCCAATAAATAACTGAATATATGACCAATAATGAATAAATAACTAAAAAAAATGTAAGGAAATTTATGGTAGAGTTAGTGGTACCCTATGGACAACAACAATGGCCAGGTTGCTTTATATTCACATGGAAAAATAGTTCAGTCAAATAACAGTTCAAATCTGTTATTCTGTTCTGTTATATCCAATTGATCTGAATCAACAAGAGGGTTTTGAAGATCATGTGACGGCCATACAAAACTTACACAATATGATTAAGCAAAGAATTAGGAATTCAAATCTGATATTTAATAATATCGAATCTAAGGATCGCTTTGAGTTCAGAGCAGTTTATCCAATTGGTACATTGTGGCATATGTGCATATCAATCAAAAGAAGTAGTTGTTGTTATTATTATTATTATTATTATTATTATTAGAGTAAGTTCAGACTGA
The DNA here is from genome assembly GCA_032468155.1 of Oxyrhabdium leporinum. Taxonomy (NCBI): domain Eukaryota; kingdom Metazoa; phylum Chordata; class Lepidosauria; order Squamata; family Cyclocoridae; genus Oxyrhabdium; species Oxyrhabdium leporinum. Next base: position 41,302 of record JANHFL010001750.1, on the reverse strand, counting down.
ATAAAAAATCGATCACATGAAAATAAAGAAAATGCAGTGAAAAATAAATATAACTTCAATTCATGGAGTAACAATAGATAGACAGATATATTTGGATATTTAGTCAATTAACACTATGCATATTTTTACTTCTGTGATTTTTTTCCATTTTATTATATATTTCTAAGTCTGTGACTCACATTGTTATTTGTGTATTTGTATTATAATACCTATAATATCTATTATAATACCATAATAGAGATAAGATATAAGATAAGATAAGATAGATAACATAAGATAGCCCAAAAAACCATACCTCTAAAGATTGCCACAAAATAATAAATAAACATATTCAATATTTACTGTTGAAGCTAAAATTACACATAAAGGGCTGATAATTTGTTAGGATGCAATTATGATGATCAAAAAATTAAACTTCCCAAATATATTTTTCCAGTAACAACAGATAAATAACTGCAGGGTCATGTCAAACTCTGCATGATGCCATGAATCAAGCAGCCAGCATCACTGGGGAAAAGTGGTATTTAATCAAAGTGAGTAGACCCCCATTGGAGAAAGAGACATCCTAGTAGATTTATGGCAGGCCAGATAATTATACATTTTGGGTGTGCATATTTTAGAAAGAAACGCATTAAAGTCATAAGATTCCAAAGTAGCATGAAGAACCTGTCCAGCATAAAAATCACTTGGGAAGCATTATATATCATAAACTGAAGGGTCTCATTTTCTTTAAATATTTTATTTGAATAGAATATTGCTATAATTTAAACTCTAGATTTTGGTATATCTACGTGAAGTCTGGACCTTCAGTGCCCCAGTTTCTGTCTGAAATATTATTTAAGGAGGCTTCCCAAACCCAGTGCCTACAAAATGGGTTGAATTATAATCCCTTCAACACAGGCTGGTTGAGGATGATGAGGGTACCAACACTTTTGGAAGATAGTAGATTGGGAAAATCTGATAGTATAGATTTATATCCTGTGGCAGGGCAATTCTCTAAAGATCAGTTACAAACAATTTGGAACCAATAGGCTAATGCAGCAGTAAATTAAATCAACTTTACAACTATCTGAAAAGGTTCTAAGAAAATTAAAAAGCCTTTTGTGCCTGCTAGAAGCAAATTAAAATTAGAAACAGATAAATCTCCTTGGAAAAAATGTATCCAAATTATTCTACTGTATCATTGAGACCCTTCCCACCAATAGTTGAAGAAGGCCCTCCAAAATTTCCTCTGAAAGAGGAAATATCTACAGATAGACCTCAACTTACAATCACAGTCCAGAATTTATATTGCTAAGTGAGAAATTTGTTAAGTGAGTTTTGCCCCATTTTACAACTTTTCTTGCTACATTTCTTAAGTGAATTACTGCGGTAGTTAAATTAGTAACATGATTCTTAAGTGAATCTGGCTGCCCCCTTGACTTAGATGTCAGAAGGTCACAAAAAATAATCACATGACCTCGGGGCCCTGCAACCATCATAAATATGAAAAAGTTGCCAAGTGAGGACCCGGACTGTGGGGGCAATATTCTGAGGTATATTGGATTAATATACTGATGTAAGAGTATTGCTTATAAGC
>JANHFL010001750.1:0-39623 GCA_032468155.1 Oxyrhabdium leporinum | reverse complement strand
TGTGTGTGTGTGTGTGTGTCTGTGGAGAGAGAGAGAGAGAGAGTGAGAGTGAGAGAGAGCGAGCGAGCAAAATGATCTGACATTAAAATAGTTTGCAGGAGAAAAATAATTTGCTACAACTATTGTAAAACCTTAAAAGTAAGAATAATACAGAAAGAAGAAGGTATTTTGATAATTAGATCAAGCTTGATTGACAGTGCTGTATGGGAAAGAAAGGGAAAGTTATTTACTTTCTGGAAAAGCCCTCTTGGCTGAGAAAATTTTCCTCTTGGCTCAGATTCAGTGATCACAGGCAGAGTGTACATATTGGAAGTAGGATGGGTCTACCGAAATGCACAGCTGGAATAAATGGTTGTAATTACTGTAAATTTTTAAAAGCAAAGAAAATGTTTTTTTAATAAACAAGAAGATGGTAACAGCAACATCAAAGCAAAAAAAGTTTATAGAATAGTGTATGGTGAGAAGGGCTCTTAGGCACAGAAGACTAATCTTCTTCAAGCAATTGCTATATGGTTAGTATTTCAAGGAGTTTTAGCTTCAACATACAATGTGAAAGTGTGTTAGTTATTTTGTGAATAAAAATACAGAAATTAGAAACCTATCTACTGTGTATTGAACATAAAGGTCTGTCTAGGCAATATTTTATTCCATTAAAAAGTACTGTAGAGTTTAACAGATACCTTTCCCTTAGGTAGTTCTTTTCCTATGTTGAGAAAATGTTTTTTTTCATCACTAATTTTTTTCCATTAGAAAAATGTAAATCTGCTCATATTTCAGTTTTGATAACCTTTTGTATTTAGATTGGATATTTATTATATGCTGAATTACTAATGAACAGCAGCATTCTGGAAAGGAATTGCATAAGACGTTCCACTAAAACAAGCTGTTTGTGCAGATAGCAAGCTAGTTTAGGGGAATCAGAATAAATTATGTAGTGTATATATTGAATAAAAAAGGGCAAGAACCAGAGAAGATCTGAAAAAAGCATTCTATCCAATAGTACTTTGTCTGAAGAGGGAACTACCCTTTCCACAAAACAATATATTCCATTTCAATTCCAGCACCACTTAAAGATTTTAGAGACAAAATATTCTTTCACATATTTCTTTCAGCTGAAGTATGCAAGCAGTCTTTTATATCCTGAAAAAAAATAATAAGTGAGGGAACTCAATAACAATTAGGGTAATAATACTAAGTCATGTTACCAGTAGATTTTATTTTCAATTAAATATAGAAATATTTTAGAAGGATTTACTGTACCTACAGTGGCTTCTCACCAGGACTCATCAATTAACCACAGAATCCTTGGCAACTTCCAGGGAAGAAATGATAGACTTGAAGATGTTTCCACAAAAAGCAGAACTGACTACCGGGTGGGATGGAATCTGGACAAGTAGAGAACATGAGATCACCCACAAGTGCTTCAGACAGGCACTCTTCATGAGAGGAACACAAGACAGTGAGTTTATAGTGAGTTTATAGCTCTGGGAGATAGCCATCTTATTCAAACCATAGTCTCTGTCTTTAAAAGAACATCGGGTTCACATTCCTTTTCTAATCGCTTTTGGAAATTGCAACTGCTTTGGGTCAAAATATTTTACAGCACAAGATGAGTTTCCTTTAATCCTTAGTAGAAGAAGCTTTAAATAGAAGTTTAAGGACTTTAAAAAACCCTTCTGGAATAAACAGCAAAAGGATGATTAGAACTTTGGTTTTAGACATTAGATAGAACTAGAAGGAACTAAAGATTACAGTTAAAGATGAAGAATATCTAAGTTTGACTTATAAATACAGAATGAAGCAAAATATTTTAACATCAGTCATATTGAAGAATATTTTTTAATAATTAATCCAGAGTTAATTTTAAGAGTATCTGCATCCATGATAGATTGTGTTTAAAAGATGTTATGAAGACGAACACATTTTAACAGACAAGATTGATACTGATTTGAAAGTTGATTTAAAAATGATAGGCTACAAGAATGATATAGAAAAAGATGTTTTATTGGACATATAAAATAACAAAAAATGGATGATGTCTTAGTTATTGTTATTAAAAGGGATATACAATTAAAACCCCAAGAAAGTGACTGGGAAAATGTTTCTATACTGAACTTAACAAAAGTGTTTGCCAATGGTCCCAAAACACTGTATTGCCCTGATACTGCAGGAACGGAATTTCCTTTTCCTTTTTATTCTTTTTATTAATATATTAATATTAATATAAAATAAAAAATGCAAAAGAAAATAGTAGGAAAGATAGGGGAGGGAAAAGGAAAGAGCAAAGTGTAGGAAAAAGGGGAAAAAGAAAGAAAAGGCCTTGACGTCTGACTCCTTTTGCTGCAGTAGAATGAGATAACATTAAACCTCAACTTTTTACTTTTATGTAATGGGCATAAACTAGCCATTTCTATAACAAGTTGGTAAAACCCAAAACCAAAGTTTCATTTTTTTTCCCACCTCAAAGTCCAGAAGCGGTTTCCAAGTAGGAACAAAAGTAATTGTGTGGTTTTTTTTCTTTAATCAAAGCAGGCAATTTAGCCATCTCTGCTAACTACATTAACTTTTGTAGCTTTTTGTCCATTATGGGAATAGGAATGGAGTTTTCAAGAAAGAATGTATTCTATCTTATCCAAACAGTCCAGCCCAATCAAAGGCATATTTTATCAACCTAGCATAGAGGCTGTGGTTATAAAAATGTTGAAAACTGTGTGAATATGATGGGCAGAACACTTAGAGTAAATTAATAGAGCACTTGCATAGATGATCATGGACTTTTCCAGATATTTGGGAAAAGTATGACCAAGACACTATCGGTTAATCTGAACATAATATATTCAAAAATTCAAAATCCATATTCCTTTTTAATATGAATTGGACTGTAAACTTTTCTGAGATCCACTTTGGTAAAATGTGCACTTTCTGCAGCCATTTCAAAAGTTCAGAAGTGAGAGGAAAAGAGTAGTGAATGCTATTTTTTACAAGGTAGATGAGTGGCAGTTGAGGACTATAGTGGTTTCACAGCAGTGGCTGTGAAGCCCAAAATTAAACAGCTCATCCCAAACTTGATCTAATGGTTTCTCTTTGAACTGGGCCATTTTAGCCCATACCCTGACCTGACAGCTGAAACTCAATGGCATACTCCTTCACCAACTGCTTAACCTATGGGAAATAGGGATTTCATGGTTTAACAATTATTTGAATGACACTGAGTTATGTTATAGAATTTATAGAATGTTATAGAATCGCTGTCCTAATCTAAAGTATCCTAAATCAAGAGAACCTGTTCTATAGCTCCCCCAGTTGTTTGTTTAATTGTAAAACTTATCTGGGTTTATTTGGGCAACTCCAAGAGACAATGAAGGACAGAGGAGCCTGGCATGCTATGGTCCATGGGGTTGAAAAGAGCCTGATACAATTTAGGGACTGAACAACAACATTTGGGTTTATTGGTGGAAAAATAATCTAGTCTCAAACAGATGTACAGTTCACTTTGCTCAAGAAAGTCAGTACATTTGTTAGAATTCCAATTTTATTTGTCAGTCAATGTAGTGGGTATTTAGGGTTGGATGGCTACTGCAGAGTTCTTGGCCAGCACCAGCATGGAGTGCCAGTAGATTCTGTTTCATCTTCTGGATCAGCTGGTTCCTCTGAATTGTTACCAGGTATTATACCTAGATCAGGATAATAGAAATGTAGTCAGCGCTTGATGGGATGGCCATCATGATAATTATTTATGCCTAGGCAGTAGCTGTCCTCTACTAGCAATGGGAATTAACATTTGGCAATCAAACTGTCTGGCTTTGATTCCTGGTCTTCCCAGTAAATCACAGATTTCCCAAGACTTGGCTGAAAACTGTCAGATGCCACCCAACTAAATTAGAATGTTTATTTTGGTCGAAGAGGAAAACATATACAATAGTTGACCACTATCTGCTATTGCAAAGATGTCAAATATTCCCAGGTTCCTTCCTGTTGTTCATCCAGATTAACAACTATTTGGCACAGCACTTGGTGGCTGTGAAGCCTGAGGGTTTGTTGCATGTTAACAAAACATTCCTCTGGACCAGAAGACACTGATTCCCATATTATCTGCTGCTATTTTTAAAATATAATCTGTCCCCCGGTTCATAGAATTCTTCATATTTCTTCTGAGATCAGGAACAAGATTCAGCCTTGCTGGTAATGCACTAGGATGTGTCAGAATGGTTCACATTTAAAACATAACTATAGTTAATACATAATTCAATTAAACTTTTCATTCCTTTCAATTTTAATGGAGAAATTGGAAAACATACTTCCTTCTATGTTATCTCTGCCATTATAAAGGATCGTAGAATAGCATGAATCAGCCCTGATCTGAATTGCTGATTCAAATTTTGGAGAAGTTGGGATGTGATTTGAGCTTGCAGTTAAAGTTTTAAAAGCACATTTTATTCAAGTAATTTCAATCAAGATTCAGCTCAAATAAAAGATTCATCTATAGGCTATAATGAGGAAGCCACAGCTGACTGACAAGCTTTTCTATTGAAAAGGAATTTCTAATCATAGTTTGGGTTGGTGTCGGCTGGTCAGGGCATACCAGCCTCTTCTGAACAGGATTGTTTCAGGATTGTAGCTTATTAGCAATAGATTGGGTTAACTAACACAAGCAGAAGACACAGGATGACATTGTGAACTATGCCATGGGGATAGGAAGGCAATAGAGAAAGAAGCTGGCATGAAGAATCATTTCCAGGCTTGCTGTTCCCCAATTCTTCTAAAAAGCAAATTTTCAGACCGGCATTTATGTTAGCCCAGTATACAATTACTCATTATCAAAGGATATCCCAGTTACACTGAATTTAAAATAAGCTTGAACTTTGAACTGGTTAGGACCGAGCCCACATTCAGAGTGTCAAGATGAACTTGAGGTTCTGATTAAGGCCCAGTGAAGTAATGTAATGTTCTGTTAGGACAAGAGAAATCAGAATTAAACTTTGTGGCTGGTGGCACTGAAGAATAAATCTCAAAGCAACATTATCTTCCAAGAGAACTCTAATAACCAATGTTTAATAAACTATAACATTCATTGGTCATACGCATGCTTCAAAGAATCAACCATACAATCCAATCTATCCCATCTTTCTCCATCTGTGAAAATGAAGTTGCAGCTTTGCATATTATTCTACAAGAGAAACTATGGGGAGGGCAAGGAAGAATGAGCAACCTCTACTTGATTTCCTCCTTATGTAATTAAGGCTTTTTCTTCAAGCTATTTTGAAAAAAATATAGAAACTTTTGCTCCAGAACATGTTGAAAATATCTTCAGGTGCCAGTGTAACAAAAAGCAAACAAAAGATCCCATGAGGGAAACCTTACAGTCATACAGACTAAATCATCAATCCCTATATTTACACCTTGCAGGAATCAATTTCTTTAGTCAACTCTGCAGAGTTTGCAAGCTATCTATATTTTTATCTGTTCCGGATCAAATCTGATTATTCTGATTTTGGAAATGTCTGGTCCAGCTAATTTCTCCAGCTTATTTTATGGTATCATTTTGTTATTGTTGTTTTCTGGTAGAGCTCGAGTATTGGTTGTGTCAATAAAATACTTTAGATATGAATTCCTGGGCTCTAGTTTCTGTGGCTGAGAGATAAACACCCTTTTATGATTAATCGTACAACCCAACCCTTTTATGGAATTTGCTTTCAGCTCTGTTATGAGGATAATCAAACTGGGCAGCGCCAGGATTTCTTTATACATAACATTTCTTTTCCCCTCCTACTTCATCTGATAATGCTCAACCTTGGGTGGCTTTGGTAGTCTAAATCTGGTTTCACAAAACTCCAAGTTAACCAATCTATTTAATTCCCACCCATTAAATAAAGTTGGCAAAAGGAACTCATTATTCTGAACCAGCAAAAATGGATCAAAATGAAGGATAACATTGCCCAGGGATCACAAATAAGAGAGTCAGCAGTTCAGCTGCCAAGCTCTGCCAGGCTTGCTTTTCAGAAGCTTAGATCTGACAGCAAAATTGTCAGGAATGCCTTCCAAATTTAAGAATCCTCCAGAGTCTCATTTGCAAAAATGCAGAAGCAACCCTGCTGGTTTTCTTAAGGTGCATCTGTATTGGCCATTACTTCACATGCCAATTTGGATTATGGTGTTTGCAACTGGCACATGTGTTCATGTGTCATTAATAGGCATTTTAGGTGGTGGGCCTCTGTACTACAGATTCTGCTCAGAGAGGCAACAGCTTAAAATGGCAAAAGAATTTGGCTGGATTTTTAAGTGTATTTTCTCATTCCCTTCCCCCAAATACATAGCAGAGCTAAATGTTTTGGAAAGGAGACAGGTTTCCTCAAACCTGCCAACAGCGAGAACATTTTGATTCAGATAATTGCCCAAATGTATTGTATTTTTCTTCCTGCAGTCTTGCACGCATGTGGATGCAAAACAAAAGGTTTTTAAGAAACTTATTTCACATTCCATTACTCAGCATCATAATGCAATGCATCATAAATTTAAAAGCAAATTGCTATCTACAGCAAGGCAGGCTTCCCTAAATTGGCAGCAATCATACTGCTTAGAAATATCTTTGGGCAATCAACCTCAGGTGGAACTGGATTACTTGTAGCCTCAGATACTCCCTCCCACCCCATACTAGTGGCTTACTTGTCAGACTTTCTCACAATTTATTTAACTAAGGTAGTAAGGGGGTTAACATATTTTAGGATATTTCCATCGTGGAGCTGGGGTGGGGGTGGCCTGTGCATGACACATCCAGCCCGCAGGCTGCCATTTTGACAGCCCTGGAATACAACCAAAGAAAAATTCCTTTCTAAAAGAGAAAAAGTTGAGATGGGAGGTGAACTAAGTGATGGTTTCCAAGGCTAAGAGGCAGTATATGTGTGTTTCAGTATGAGCTGCTCACATTTTAATTTTCTGCTAGATAAAGCCAAAGGTTTGTCTAGATCAGTGACCTCAATCTTGGTCACTAAATTCCATGGACCAACTCCCAGACCTCTCCAGTCAGCCAGATTTAGGTAGATTTAGAATTCAAGTCCACACATGTTTACGTGGCCAAGTTTGAGAAACAGTGGTCTAGATAATATGAACAAAAATGTGTAGCGCACATTTTTGAATTGCATCTTTTTGAACAGAAAACCAAGGAAGTTGACTTTGAAATCATTTGGGGTAATTAGTTATTTATTCTGATTTTACCCTTTTTAGATTTTTCGTTTAGACTTACCCTTTTCTTTCACTTTTTTTCCTTCTGACCCTTTTTTAAAATCAAATTTATATTGTATTGGAAACAGGAGATGAGATCAAAAACCTTCTCCCAGTAGCTGATATTCAGTCATGACATAGTTATTATGAGAAACTATTGATGGAACCATCTAACATAAATGTGTATAATCTTGTCTTAAAGGTATTGAATGCTCTTTAAACATCATATATCACCATGGCATGCTTGATTTTCAGAAGCTCAGTTGTCACTTTTTTTTAAAAGAAAAAACTTGGAAAAATGCATTCAATCCTAAGCCTGTAATGCTGTGATGAGGTTAAAAACAAGTACAGAATTGGCCAACCATGTTCAGTCATAGTTGGTTCCATCTTCAGAAGTAGAGATGTTTACCTGAATAGGTATAATCATACAGTGGTAAGTGAGAAAACAGTGCTACTCCTGGGATTCCTTGACTGATCATATATTTGCCAGTAAGTAAAATGGCACTACACATTGACAAATTCTTTATACAAAGGCTAACAGATAATGGTTCAGTTATAGATTTTGAAGAATAGTGAGTTACAGCATTCCCTTATCTGCTGTTTACCAAAAGACTTAATTGTGTAATAGTCCTCTAATGAGAACAGAGGCAACTAAAATGGGCACAATAACTCTGTCAGTTCACAAGTCAATCTATTTCATAGATATTTCTAATCAGTGAGATTTAGCTCCAGATAAGGCCATGTTAATATTCTACTTTTCTCATATATTAAGTAGCATGAAGGGAAAGCTTCCTTGATATAGCAAGTGGAAGACTATAAACATTCATAGGCTTCTTGTTTGTTTTTATGGCTGTTAGAGGGCATAGGCCCGAAGCAACAGTATGCAACAATTTGTATAGGGGGAAGAACTCTGATCTCTTTTAGTTGTCTGACTGTGAACTATGTACAAAAGTCGTAGGTTAATTATTTGGGTTGGTTAGTTATTAGCGCAGATCAGTTGCTGCCTTCCATTCATGGTACTATCTTCAGTAGTGCAAGATTGTAATTTGTGGAGAATAACAGTTGTCAGAGATAAGGTTTTAGTTAGGATGATTATAATTAATTAGTAATTATTATGCTTTTTTTAAGTTGCTCCCTGAGAATGTGGATTATGACTGTATTGCACATGCATTAATTCTGGCTCTAGTGACCAGTTAGTGTTAGAAGATTGTTCTGCCTATTACTCATTTGCTCAGAATAGGAGCACAATTCTCCAAACATGGCCTGTGAATCTGACATTCTAACCTGTGCTAAATCACTATTAGGGTTACTATCAGGACAGGACAACTGGGTAAGAAATGTTCCTATCAGGAAGCAAAAAATTACATGAGCTTTCAAACAAATAAATCCCAAACACCCCCCCAAACCAAACATTTTTATTTGACAAAATGCTGTTTACAAGAGACAAATTGCTGTTTAGAAGAGATGAGCGAAATGTCCTAAGCCTACAATTGGTCTCCTGAAAATGCACAAACATCAAAGCAAATCTAGCTGAGATGTTGCAAAAGCTGATTTATCAGACAACAGCTTTAAGGTTGACAGGTTCTTCAGCCTAGCCTTTTTATTATTGAACAGGAGGTAAACTCTTTCCCTTCCTTTTTTCTACTTGGAACCAACACTTCCTATTGCTCTTATTATAATGCTATTTCATATTTTGCATAATGGTTATGACCTTGGAGATATGGTGGTGTTATACTAGGTGGAGAACTCAGATATGGAGATAATCAGATTGTGTCACAAAATAATTTTATTGTTAAGAACCAGCTATGTATAATCACATTCCAAACCATTTAATAGACTCTGATCTCTATATTGCATGTACATTGAGTAACAGATCATCTGCACATTTTATCAGGTTAGACTGAGGTGAGAAGTGATTTGTAAAGGCGTTAGCCTTCTTCTGGTTCCCAGCAGTGGGTTAGCCTGTTTCTTTCTCTTGGGCATCAAAGAAATGCTGAAACTACACTACAAAAGACTGAGTTACCAAATAATTCTCAGGAGACTCAGGAGCAAAACATAATGTGTTATATTTGAGTTTAATATCTTTCCTTTCATATCCCTTTCATATTGCTAGTGTTAGGTATATTTTTCTTAATGTCACAATTGTCATTATGCAGATATCCTTTCAAATATGCCTTGTTAAATTTTTTACAATCTCTTACTTACCTCTTCTTTTATCACTTGGACTCAATTTCAGGTGGAGCTAAAATACTTTTCAGCGGATCAAAACCTACCAGACACCAAACCATGAGCTGAACTGAAAACATTGAAGTTTTTTTCATTTTATAAAGAAAGCTTTCACTTTTACTTAACTCAAAGAAACAAGAAGTAAATACTTGCTGGAATAAGGCTGCCAGATGTATAATGCTCATTATTTTCTAATCAGCTTCTTGATTTGGCATTCTTTTTTTAAAAATCAATTAGAGCTGAGTTTGATTCCTAAATTAAATAAATAAATAAAATTAAATAAAAATTAGCTATTCGTATTATTAGTTTTGCCTGGAATGTCTAACAACTTCAGGTCCTTCTTTTTACCCTGGGACGAGGATTCAGTCTCCTTATTTGACATTTTACGCTTCAGGTTCCTAACTTGCAAAGAGGGATTAGTTATATATAAGAGAGAGAGGGAGAAAGTAGTATCCATCAACTATTTGTGGCCTGTATGCTGACTGCATCAGAACAAGACCGAATATTATTTCTCCTGCATCTTTGCTGCTTTGTGATTAGAAGCTATAAATATTTATGATTTATTATAGCTTCTTGAGAAAGGTTTTGCTTGTGATGGTTCATAGATCAGAGGAACACTAAGAGAAAATAAAACTATAAAATTCTTTCCCAGCTGCTCATTTATAACCTATAGCTCACAGAAACCAGAAGGGAGCAACAGCAATAGAATCTTCTTGTTTTCTTTTCTGAACATGATAAATGATCTTCCAAGAAAAACCTTCTTAAAAGGAATCTTAGATTCTACACATCAGTTATCACTTTCTTTTGAAGTTCATACAATATCTATTATTAAAAGTTAGAGGGTTATGTAAAAAAAAAAATCCCCTAAGAATGGTAACCAGAGGAGAAGAAATTTGCAGCAAGTCCTTCCTTTATTTAAAGAAAAAAAAGTGTACAGGAAACCAACATGTATAAATTTTGCAATTACAACATCTAGCTGAAATGATTGTAAGCTAGATGTGGGTCTACAAAACAAGGGGTACCCCAAGGCTCAGTCTTAGAACCAATACTTTTTAATATCTTCATCAAAAATTTAGATAAGGGGATAGAAGAAGAACTCATCAAATTTGCAGATGATACCATGCTGGCAGGAATAGTCAACAGCCTAGCCTAGAAGAAGGCTCAATATACAGAAGGATTTTGACAGGTTTGAATACTGGGTCCTATCTAACAAAATGAAATTCAATGAGGAGAAAAGTTAAGTTCTACATTTAGGCAAGAATAGAATAGATGCTACCTGTCTTAATAGTAGGGATCTTGGTGTCTTAATGGACAATCACTTAAATATGAACCAGAAGTATGCTGCAGCTGCCAAAAAAGTCAAGGCACTCCTAGGCTGCATTAACAGAGGGATAGAATCAAGATCACGTGAAGTGTTAATACCACTTTATAATGCCTTGGTAAGATCACACTTGCATCCAGTTTTGGTTGCCACAATATAAAAAAGATATTGAGACTCTAGAGACAGTGCAGAGAAGGTCAACGAAGATGATTGGGGAACTGAAGGCGAAAATATATGAAAAACAATCTCAGGAATTGGATATGTCTAGTTTAATTGAAAGAAGGACTAGGGGTGACATGATAGCAGTGTTCCAATATCTAAGGGGCTGACACAAAGAACAGGGGGCCAAAGCACATGAAGGCAGGACAAGAAGCAATGGATGGAAACTAATCAAGGAGAGATCCAATTTAGAACTCAGGAGAAATTTCCTGACAGAACAATTAATTAGTGGATTGACCTCTAAAATTGTGGGTGCTCCAACACTGGAGTTTTTAAAGAAGAGATTGGACAACCATTTGTCTGAAATAGTATAAGATTTCTTGCCTGAGGAGGGGGTTGAACTAGAAGACTTCCAAGGTCCTTTCCAACTCTGTTATTCTGTTATTAAATGGCACACCTTTGCATAAAGCTGTGGACTAGTTAGAGGCAAAAACCTGGGGATGATTGTCACATTACATCAAAAGTGGCATGTTTAAGAGAAAATGCCACACTACATTCTGAAAGAAAAAGTTAAGAAAGATCAAGAGAATATAGAAATATCTTAGACAGGGCTGTAAGAAAAAGCTGCTGAATGATAGATTGGGAACACGTTAGTGAAGAATTTTAAATTTATAGATACACAACTTACAAGTTATATCATCTATTATGTTTTGTAGAGGTTTTTTTCTTCAACATGAAATAAAATATAGAGAAAAGTTTAGTTTAGTTTAGTTTAGTTATCTATATATCAACTTATTGTATTTTACTCCAATTTCATTCTAAATTGTTTTTATAAGATTTTATTAAAAATTTGTGTTTGGGTTCCTGTATTTTGATATGGGCTATGAGCTAATCAATAAACTAAACTAAACTAAACTAATATAGAGAAAAGGTATGTGTGCCTTTAAAGAAAATATGACATGATTTAGAGACATTTAACAACAAAAACCCTTCTTTATAATAACACTAAATCAGACCAAGCAAATCTGTGAGTAGAGTCTGAGATTTTAAAAAAAAGTTATTACAGTTTTTGTCATAAGAATGAACTACAATGCTCTAATTGTTTGATATGCAGCTATAAACAAAGGGAACCTATTGTAATTTCTTTTAAAGTGCTTTGTAATGCGGAACAACTTTTAAAATAAGCCTTAGCAGCTTTAATAGTCTGAATTTGTCCTGTCTAGTTCTGCAAATATAGGCAGTACAAACATGTGTATAGAAGTTAATGTTGCCAAGTTAAGAATTTTAAAAGTACAGGGTTAGAAAAGAACAGTAAGAACAAAAAAAATGTCAGCTGTCTGCATTCTATCTTGGATCCTATAGAGCAGGGATGTCAAACTCATGCCCCACGGCCAGATGTGTCACATGCTGGCCACGCCCACGCCTGGTTTAACGAAGGAGGAAAAAGTCACTCTATATCACATGATGATGTGAGTTTGACACCCCTGAAAAAGAGGATACAGGTAGCCCTTGACTTACGACCACAATTGAGCCCAAAATTTCCATTGCTAAGCAAGGCAGTTAAGTGAGTTTTGCCCCACTTTACAACTTTTTGGTCACGGTTGTTAAGCGGATCACTGTAGTTGTTAAGTGACTCATGCTGTCGTTAAGTGAATCTGGCTTCCTCCATTGACTTTGCTTGTTGGAAACCAGCTGGGAAGTTTACAGGTGGTGATCACATGACCCTGGGATAGTGCAACTGTCATAAATACCTGTCAGTTGCCAAGATCCCAAATTTTGATCATGTGACCATGGGGATGCTGCAATAGTTGAAAGTGTGAAAACTGCTCATAAGTCACTTTTTTTCAGTGCTGTTGTAACTTCAAACGGTCAGTAAATGAATGATTGTAAGTCAAGGACTACCTGAACTGAAAACGAAATTTTCCATTTTCCCATGTTTCCCTCTTCTGCTCTGTCATGTGGTAGACTTCTCATTAGTTACTTATAGCATCTTCTGGCATCATCCAACTATAGTTTTAGCAACATCACACGGCAGCTTGCATTAAATTACCTGAATGATGTGTTAGTAATGCTCCATAAGCTTTGATTCTTAATATCCCTACTTTGAAAGCAAGCCCACTGGGATCAGAATTGTAGACTGTCCTATTACCTACTGACTCTGATGTATACATTGTGAGCAGAAGCGTTACATTTATAGTTAAGGCAATTGAACCCATTACATCAAACAGCTTGGGGTACCCTGTAAAAGTGATGTATTTATCTGAATGTTGATTCTTTGTATTTACATATGTATTTTATTACTGCATGTTCTTATTACTCTGGAAGTAGATCCTGTATCTTATTTTATTTTTTGATATGGTCATCAGACTAATCAATTAATATAAAATAAATAAAGGTAAGAAATATTTCTTTGTTTATAAAATGTATTGGCCACCCATCTTACTATAAGGTAACTCTGGGCAGCTTACAGTTACATCTAAGTTAAAACATAACAACTTAAAATCAAACATTAAAACCAAAGACACATGGAGAGAGAGGGGACAGAGTGAGGGAGGAGATGGGATCTGCTATTATTCAATCAACTACCTCCATTGCTCTGTTCCCTCACTGGGGCCCCAAGCCGACTGGCATTATTAATAATGCTAAAAGGTTGTAAAAGTTATTAGTAGAAAAATGTCCTACTGTCTACTTACAAAGACAGTGTGAGATCCTGCCACAATTTGTCTTCACACATTGGTGTTTCTGTTATCAGGAATCAAGTGAATCTTTGTCCATATTTACTGATATAGATGGAAGAAGACATTCTCACTGAGTAGTGAGGAAAGAAAGTGGGTACACGATCAGAACAAAAGAAAATAGAAACATTATAGAAAACCCATTTGCCAAGAATTAGCTATGGAAGGTTAATTCTCTATCTTAAATAAAATAGTTAGACCACTTGAAATCTGAGAAATGATAGGAAGGTTGTACTCAAGGGATATCCTCAAGGCATGGAAAAAAATAGTGAAGATGGAGTCTGTGATGGTGCAATCAAAGATTCACCCATAAAAAAATAGCCAAAGGCCTATTCCACTATCGTGACTATTTGGACTATTCTCTGTGTTCACCGCCTCCTATAGTACAGCCATTTACCTGTGCTAGACTATTTCCTTTGGTCACTAAAGAAGCAATAGTCTAAGGCAACTGGAGGGCATAGATCTGGGGAAGACTGAGCTAAGCTTTATCATTACTTGAAATGTGGAGAAGAAATAAGAAAACAAAATTAAGAACTAATCAAGGAAATTTACTCCAAGAAAATGTTCTTCAACAGCAGTCACCAATCTTTCTGGCTTGGTGGCCTGGCAGGAGGGGGGGGGGGATGGTTGCATGTGAATGGCAGGCGTGCATGCACCACTCACACACGTAGAGTTTTTCATGTGAGTGCAAGCGCTTGCGCAAGTCACACAAGCTGCTTATCCAGAGCTTGCACAGCCCGCTTCTGAATGGATCACAGTTGGGGACCCCTGTTTTACAAGAATAAATGCACTAGTTGTTACTTGCAAAGCAACAAAGCATCTTATGGTACCTGAAAGACTAAGGTTCATGATCACACAAGCTTTTGTAGATCAGAATCCATTTACTCAGATATGTGCATTTTGATTCCACTTCTCTTCAGAAGAGTTTGCAACCTGATGAAGTCCATTTGTGCTTGTCAGTTTCTCAGCTAGCCCTATGTTGGGCATCAAAACTCAGGAGCATTGACAGCTGAATTTCAATTTTAAAAGATACCCTTGAGCTAAGCAACACTGTCATTTCTGGAGAGTCGACGCAGCTAGCTAATGTATTCTTGGTGCTGCATAATTCATGTTTTCTTAGCTGGATAAAAACTTCACCATCATTAATGTGTGAGTAAGTGGAGGCATTCAGGAGAACCTTGTGTTAGGCTGAAAAAACCAACTCTGAGACTCCCTTCGGTAATCAGGTTTGTTTTTTTTTAAAAATCTTCTTTTTCCCACTCACATTTTCAGGGATGCTCTTGGGATGTAATAGCTAATAGCTAATAGCCTAAACTGCTCTCTTTAGGGAACTGTACTAATTACATATCCTGGAGAATTTGGGCAAAGATACAGAAAAGTAAAGCCTTCCATTCTGGTGGCATGTCATCTATACTGTACCTTTTTCTTAAAGAAACAACACTTTGGCTTCACACACTGGTGTTTCTGTTATCAGGAATCAAGTGAATCTTTGTCCATATTTACCAGTATAGATGGAAGAAGAGATTCTCACTGAGTAGTGAAGAAAAAAAGTGGTTAAGTTTCGAAAACAATGATGCTACAAATCAAACATATTATCACTGCATATTTTAGAAGGTGTGTTCTGTATATGCTTAAGAGACAATCATCTGGGTGAATACTATGGATATAAAGTCTTCAATTTCAGCAAAGATCTTGACAAACGTTCCATGTGGTACTATTATTAATAAGCTGTTAAAGTGTGGTTTGGATGACCCAACAATAAAGGAAGTCCAGTAATAGATGGGTCACCACATTCTGAGATCTGCATTGGTGGACGGTGTCAAAATCAAGAGCAGTAGCCAATAGGGTCTCATGGGGATCTACCTTGAGGCTAACATTATTGAATATTTTCATTAATGACCTCGTAGCAGCCTGATAGACTGCTTGTCAAATTTGTAGATACACAAAATTGGGAGGGTCAACCAGAATCCAAAATAAGATTACAAAGTAATGTGAGGCATTATAATTAGAAAGAAAAAAATGCAGAACATACATATAAGATGGGGAATTCATGGTTGGGAAAAAAACACATTGGACAAAGAGGTAGATGTCCTGCCATTGACAATAATCGGAACATGACTCAGTAGCATGAGATAGCTTTTAGAAAGTCTAATGCAGTTCTTGCTTCATTAGAGGAAGCATTATATCAAAGAATCATGAAATAATTATTTTTCTCTATTCTGCACTGGTGAGGATATACATGGAATGTTGTGCATGATTCTGGGCACCGCAGTTCCAGAAGGATGTAAATACATTAGAACCAGTCCATGATGGATGTCAAAGATGATACTGGGACTTGAAGACATACCCTGTGAAGACAAACTGAAGAAAGTTAATAAATTGAGTAGAAACATATTATTAATGTTCAGGAACTTAAAATGATATCATAGGAAAGATGATCAGGAACTATTTTCCATGGCCATAGAAACTAGAACCAGATATAATGGGCTTAACTTGCAGCAATCTAGATTTTATTAAATACAATAGGGAAAGACTTCCTGATGATAAGATCTGTATAACAGTGAAACCGTTTATCTTTAGAGTTTGGTGGGTTCCTCATCTCTAGAGGTTTTTAAGAAGAGGCTGGACAACCATCCCTTAAGCTTTATATAATTGATTTTCTTACACATTGTAGAGGATTGGACTATATGGTCCCTGTATCTCCTTCCAACTCCACAGTTCTATAGTTGTGTAATTTCATTTCACATTTCACCAGATAGTTTCTAGCCTGAAAAATAAATTCAGGTCAAAATTACAGCCCAGATCACTTGAAGACTCTATCATTTGCAACTCAACTTATTTTATACATTGAACTTTGCAGACTATTGCAAAGATTAGTAATTTGTGTTATTTGTGTTTTTGTGCAACACAAAACCATCAAATTATTCTTGACTCTTGGCAATTGCCTGGATACCGCCCTAGAGTTTCTACAGCAACATTTTTCGAAATGTGTGCTATTGCCTTTTTTTCTGGGGCTAAAATAAAGGCTTCCCATCTGGTTTTAGGCCTAGAAGTCACAGTCTCCCAATTTCTATATTGATGCCTTTAACCACTACACCGAAGAGATTCTCATCACTTGTAATACATCCCCTTTTATGCCTTACTTCCATAGACATCTTCCACCAAGATATTTAGACTGGATTTGATACCAAGTTCTTTTGACTATGGATTTGCTCTCTTCCTTAGGCATATGAACCAATCTTTGCATCAGTGTTTTTTTACATCTATATCTTCATATACACACAAGCATGCACACAAACACACTGGCCTGATGAGAGTGTGAATAATTTAAAAGATGAATGTTAATCTATTCCAAGCTTCAGATAGTATCTAATCTGTACTCAGTGACTGAGAATAATAACCAATATCATAGTACTTTTGTAATGTTTCAGTGCTGCTTCCAAGTAATTACATTCTATCCTTGTACTTTTCCTACATGAAGAATTGTTTGTTTGTGCAAGAACAAACTAAGCATCAACAGTAATTGAATTATGAGCATAATCAAAATTTGAATATATCAGTGTTGCTATAATATATCATGAACTAATGAAACAGTTTCCAATCAAACACATTAATGCATATTTCGGACAAAATGAACTTTGGATGGTTCCAAAACATACTAAAATAGTAAATATCCAGTTTATATAAAATTATTTTCAATGAAATGCCTTCACTTTCCTTCTATGAAACTAATATGGATTTCTCTGGACTAGTGAAAATACAGCATGCCTGGCATGAGCTGCAAGATTTAATTAGTTGAACAGATTAAGGCTACAGCAACCATCTGTAGTTGGACACTGGAGGCATATCTCACATTAGTGGAGAACAGGAGATTTGTCTGCCAATGTTGCTGTGACTATGGGGGCCTTAGACTAAAATAAAACTTGAAAATATTTAACATGCATTTTAAATATAAAAAAATATAAAAACAACACCAAATATAATATTAAATATACATGCGGTCAGATTCAATCCAAGATTAAACAAGCCATTTTTTCTCTATTGTTCTACTAAGAGGCTGAATATTTCTGTACATAGCTGTAGTTTCAAACAGCAGGAATGTTTAGCAATTGGCAGTTTAAAAAGTGTGGCTTGATGATAAACTAATATTAGGAATGCAGAAATCAATTTTCCACTTTCGTATAATCCAACCATGGACAATTCAAAATAATGCCCCTTTCAGAAATATTCCCTTTCAGAACTAAATCCAAACAGTTTCTCTGTTAGAAAAGCTGAATTTCCTTTTCAGATGCCAACTGCAAATTCAAGGCCTCCTTTACACTATTTTCCTATGGCTGTAAGTCTTTAAACTGGATTTGGACTCAACAATTATATACTTTAGAATGTATATATATTATCTATAGCACTGTATATATATTATCTATAGCACTTCTATAGCACTGTATATGAAAAAAATGTCCTGAAACCCTCTTTTTATATTATCTGGTCCAATTACATCTCAAATCCCTGCTTCTATCATTTCCAAATTTCCCTGAAAGAATCTAAATGGTTTATTTTGTTTCTATTTTGATTTATTTCTATTTTATTCTATTTTGATACCATATAGTGTCTGCTGTTGCAGGTTTGATATAACCAGGCCAGAAGAGATTAAAACATGTACCTTGCAAAGCTGAACTGAGCTCAAAATGGCTGTCATCTTCACTTCCAGCCCTCTGCTGACATTCCCTCTCTGCAGAATCATTTAGAGAAACTGATATAATTACAGTGAACAGGCTGTATTTTCCACTAGAAGCCCTCACCCATCTTTTCTCCTACTTCATGAAGAAACTGGAAGTTTTGGTTTGCATTGTTATCCCCACATTTTCTTTCTTTCATATGTAGATCATACATGTAGTCCTTGGGCTATGATAGGAATTTCCATCACTAAGTGATGCAGTAATAAAGCATAATATCACATGACTGCACTGGTTAATGACAGCAATCCTGGCAGTCCTGATTGTTCTTGGTAACCCCAGATTGTTAAGTGAGGATCTCATAGGACAACATGGGGTTACAACATAGGGTTACGATTTTCCACATGGGAAGAGACAGGAATCCAAGGCAAGCTGGTCAGTGGGTGAAAGCTATAGGAGTGAGGGAGTTGCTGCCGGCAGTTTCTGGATGCTAGGGAGCACAGATGGGGTCAATGGGTAGCAAGCAGGGTTGGATGGGGATGGATGGGTCAGTTGAAAATGATAATTCTGAATTTTGATCATGTGACTGTAGGAGCATTGAGATGGCAGGAACTTTGAGGAACAGTTGCAAATCATTTTTTTTCAGCACCATCATAACTTTGAATGATTGTTCAACAAACAGATGTAACTCAAGGACCACCTGTACCAAAATGTGGGCCATATTGAAACTAATGAAAGTGCTAAAGCCAGTCTTCTAAGTCCTATTTGGAATGAACAAAAAACTTTTGTGTAAGAACTCAGTTTGGAGAAAAAACAAAGTGTATTAGAACAGGGAAGACAGTGAAATGTTTATTGTTTTTCTATCTATTTAACTTATACAGTAATTATATTATAAAACTATCAGAACTGGACTATCAGGTGACAGTTGAAATAAAAATTGGGAATTTGAAACATTTACGTGAAATAAGCAGACAATGCTATTTCATTAGCACAAAGAAAAGAAGACTTAGAAGAGCTCATTATAAAAATAAAAATAAATAAAAATATTAAGAAGACAAAAGTTATATTTATCCATCACTTACTGAGTTTATAGAAGATAGTACTGAACAGAATGTAACAGGTTTGTTTTCTTGGGCTCATGGACAATTAATGATGGACAGTTGACTGATATACTTGAGAGAAGATTAATGACAAATAAGGTTATGAAGGATATGGATGTTTCAGTGACAAGAAAGATCAGATTAAAATGATAAACTTTCTATGTGAAGAAATGTGGATTTGACTCAGAGAAGTGTAGAGGAATGCTGAACCTACAGAAAAGATATCTGAGTCCTGGGAAGGTACAAAGCATGAGAAACTCAAAATAATTCTGTTTTGATTGTATGTTAGGTATAAACTGAAGTAAAGGTTTTGACAGGCTTTTAAGATTCTGTTGCAATACTCTACTGCATTAAAGTACATCCCAAGGCTTCTAGCAACTGTTGTTTCCCAATCTTGACTATCTCAAAGACATAAATTTTGATGGCCGTATTACTCTGTCATTGGAGAGGCGTTGGAGCTTGCCTTCTAGATGTAGGTGGCAACAGATCCTTGAGACAATCTGCTGCCTGCAGAACAAATGGCTGGAATATTGCAGCATCAACAGCAAGTAGATACACAGATAAAGAATTTGTACAATGCAACAATGCAACATCTGGAATGACGCCAGTGGAATTTCCTACAGATTGGACCGATATTACTTTTGTTCTTAGCTTGCTGAACAAAGGAGAAGCCAGATGGATGTTTCCATTCATTGAGAATAACAATTCAATCCACATAACTGTAAGCATTTAATGCAAACATGTAGAGGTGTATCTGATGATTCAGCAATGAAAATTATCAACAGGACAATCTGAAAACTGAAGCTATCAATTTGCCAAGCATGTGAATACATTACTGATTTCCAGTTGTGTGCTAGAGATGTATGTTGGAATGATCAACCAATTTTGAGAATTTGAAAGAATTATTTCAGTGTTATCTGGTAATTGATGACAGATTAAAGAAAATAAGGCATGGAGGAATAATAAAGAGGGATAGTTTCATGTCTCTTATCATCTCTTGATATCTCCAATTCCAACAGTGTAAAGCCCAGTCAAATAGAACTGAAGAGAAGATTTTTCTAGACAGCCAAAAACCATTGAAGGCAAGTTTGTGTTTTTACTGTACAGGATATAGTGATGATTTGGCCTGCTAAGTTTTCTTGCTCAGAATTGGTTAGAAAGGTTGCATCTGTGGAAACATGAGTGCCCTTATGAATAAATACTCAAATTATTCCAAAACTTTGTTCTTCACAAGCATCCCTTCCAAAAGTTTCATAACAGACCCTCAGATAATCAAATGGAGCTTTGACATAAAAAAACCCCATAAAAACCCATGCAGTTGAAGAATATTGATGATAGACTCTCAAATCAGATCCCATATTGCAATATGCAGGTTCTTTACAGCTGACAATAAATGAATACAGAGATATCTTGCAATGGTAATTGACAATTTCAAATATCAATGACATATATCCATGGAGTGGCCTCCATGTCCTTTCTCTTAAAATAATAGAAAAGGGATATGAGGTGGATTATATTTTGGCTCTAGAGGTAGGAGGAGAAGGCTTGAATATGGTTCACTGAAAATGCTATCCAAATATGAAGTGATCCTGGAAATAGATCAGAGGTGTTCACTCACCATAACTTGTCCATCAATTCCATCTGAAATACCTATGCAAACCTTGTCCCTCAAAATTGCCTTTGGACTCACCAAATAAGGAAGAAAACTCATTGCTTCCTGCCACATCAGTCTCTCTAGTTGCTGTTGCCAAGCAACAAGAGGGAGGGAGTATATTCCAGCTTCATCTAAATCTTTCAGACTTGTCCATTGACCTTGGTCAGCTGTCCATCTTCAAGCCTTGGAGGAGGGAGTGACTCTGATGGTGGAGGTGTTGTGAAGGAACGTGAGTCTTGAGCGTGGTTCACCAGAAGGGAATGCTGAGCCATTTTAACCCTGGGAAAGTAAAAAAAGTGTGAGAAACTCAAAACAATTCAGATTGTTTCAGGTACAAGCTGAAGTTGAAGGCGACTTTGGTGGGCTTTTAAGATTGTTAGAAACTCTAACGGCATTAAAGTATATTCCAAAATCCATATTTTCTATTCTAAAAGTACAATGAGTGCAAGAAGAACTAGACTATATTGGACTGTCCCCAAGTGATGATTAGCAAGTAGACATGTATGTACATATGAATAAAGCTGGACTAAAAGAAATTATGCTTGGCATGCCTTTGGAGGAGCCATCTGCAATTACTAGAAAGAGATCAAGTTGGCAAGCTTTCTTATATAGTTACCAGGAGTTAAACACAACTTGATGGCAAATATTTCACATCATACCCAAAGCATATTTTAATTGCACTTTGTTAAAAAATGTTAATTTCACCATGGTATTCTAAAATGAGATGGATTCACAAGAAGTGCAATTAAAGCTTCTAAATAGATTACTGGAGCCATGCTGTAGGAAAAAGGAAAAATGAGGACATGAACCAATCATTTTATAACTTTATGAAAATTTCTTGCAGCCTTGGTACAAACTTATTTTCAGCCAAGCTTCCTGAGATATGGTGAAAAAGATGGCAAACTCCTTATTGATTACTAATAGTAATCAGAAATATAACTTACAAATTTAAAGTGATATGAAATATAGTAACAATTATGCAAGCTGATAATTCTATATTTTGATTTGGGGAAGAAAAAAAAATCTTGTTACAAAGTGATCCCCAGATAGTCAATATTTTAAGTGTCAGTGGGATTTACTAATAGCAGGCATTTATCAGAGTACACTATTGGTCTTGTTTCTTTCATTTTCAGAACAATATTTCTTACAAAGCTAAAATAGACATTTCATTGCCTAAATCTACACTTTCTGCACCTTCTGAAGTTTGTGCCAGAAAACAGCAAGATGTAGATATTTTTTAAACATCTGACCTTATAAAGTTCATTATTTGGGATATGGGGAAAAAAAAAGCAAATTAAACAATTAATGAAAAAAAATGCAAAGGTATACTTCAGAAGATGTTATAATAAAACAGTGATCCTATGTTCATCAACATACATACAGCCAAATTTACATTACGTGGTATTAATAACTGCATATAACTGCTATTGATCTGTTATTTGTTGTCCAATACAACTGCCTCTGGCCTCAAATAGTAGTCATTATTTTAGTTTCTATTTTGGCTTTGGTGAAATGCAAGCCTGTTTATGCATCCTACTGATATTTTAAAATCTGAGTTTTAAAGAGCAGTTCCTTCTCCAAAGATTTACCTTTAACTTTGGAAAAATACAAAAGGACATAAAGTTTTTTGTATCTCAAGGAAGAAACCAATTGTACGGCTGTCATAGCATCAGAACATTTTCCATGGGTTGTATGTTGGCTATTGAGCAAATTGTTTTTGTCATAAACCAGCAATTTTAGGTTTAAGTATTAAATATTTGCTTGAGTTTGACCAATCTTGATATAAAATTTCTATATTTATTTTTTCTGATTTTTTTTTGGTAAAGACAAACAGGGGATTAAATATAAAAGACAAAGGAGGTTTGGTACAGCATGAAACACCTTTCTAGGAAACAGTTTAGCTTGCTTTCTCCTTTCTGGTCCAGTAACCCTGTGAAATGTGGCTCATCTGTGCAGCTAGCAACCATCCCTAAGGGGTTGTAAAATTAACTAAATGGTCTCCAAAACAATAAATAGAAGCTAGCTTTTTGCAAATTGCCTGAAGCCTATCTAAGTGTGTGGAGCCTAGAAAATAAATTTGTCAGGCTTGTTTGTGAAATGAAAGTTGAAAAGAAAACTATGACTTTGTCACAAGATTCTAAGAGCTAATTTTTGAGTACATGTAAATTCCATTAATTAATTCCTTTTTTGAAAGGGGGAAAACTACTGGAAATGCTTCTTTCTTATGAAACCGATCTCCCTAGCAGGTACCATAATTTAAAATACAGTAATCTCCTACTAATCTAGATACATTACCTGGCCTGTGTAATGATGAAACATTAGAATATAGATAATGTCCACTATCTCTTCATTTTAGGTTTGCTGTTTTGGGTTTAAACACTTCAGAACTGGTTGCTATAGAATTTAGAAGAGGATATTCATTGCATGGATACCCAGAGCACTATTGAGATTCACAGAAAGTCCTTAAAATATAAGCCAGACCTCTTCAACCTGGTACTGTTCAGATATGTTGGATGACAAGCCCCATAATCCCCAAACAGCAAATCTTTGGCTGAGTATCACAGAGAATTTATTCAAATACATCTGGATGACATATGGTTGAAAAAGGATTAGTATAGGCTATGTGGCAATCACTTTATGGATTGAAGTAATGCAAGAGATTTAGGCCTTATTATTTCATAAAGCAAGACTGAGCAATGTATGCATTTTTGCCCTTTCTCTCCTCTATTTATCAGGTATAAAGCAAAGTCGGAACAATGCTCTACATTTAGGAATATCCCAAAATCATTATTTTGTTTATTATTTGTTGTCCATATTCTTTCAAAGACGCTCTGGGTGACTTATAGCATTAAAAGCATTAAAATCATAGAAGATACATATTTCTAAAACCTTTTTCTATTACTTTCCCTAAGAAGGAAAGATGAGGAACTGAACAAAAGTTGTCCAGGCAGGTGGAATAATGGGATGATATTTTTTTTAAAGGAGAGGGCCTTCTAAAAAGGCCCTGGGAACATCCCTTCCTGCGCTGAGGAATTTATCACTGCTTGAACCCACCTGCTAGTCACTTTCCTGGAGTTTGGGACAAAGTGGGACAATGATCATATTGACAGGTGGTTGACAGGTGGTTGCATCGAGGACCCTGTCTGCTTCATCAGGTCCAACAGGATCAAATTGTTTCCAGATAACTGAGCAAGGCATTTCCCTGGGCATCTCACACAGACCTGTAATCGTGCATGGGTTTCACTGGGAACAAATCCAAGTGAACAAATTCCTTTGTGCAGCCATGAAGATGATCAACCAAGTTCTCCTCTCCCATAAGGGACCAGGTGATCCAGAACAGGGCTGCACAGTGAAACTGTGGTTGCAATAAGAGGGGAGAAATAATGCTGTTTTGATTCTCTTACTGCCATGGGACAGGCGTTGAGTGGCTCTAAGTCATCTCCACTTGGAGTCATCTTTTGTTTTCCTCCAGCAGCGCTCTAGGAATCTCTTAATACTTGTTCAGGATATGCAAGTCCTCCATGATAGTTTGTTTAAATTATGTCATCAAGATAGCAGCTTTGTAATGTTTTATTAGGAAAATCTTACTAATATAAGGTTCTAGCATATGACAATCCCATTGAAGGGACTAGTAGAGTAAGCAGAAATAGTAGAGTAAACAGAATTAGTAGAATATAATATACTGGAATAATAGAATTAGTAGAAGCTTGTTATTCTGTTCTGTAAACATTTGCTTCAGCTATACGTTTGTTTCCTGTAACACATATATGTTGCATTGGGCCTCTGTAAAATGTTTGGTATCTGTCAAACATATGCTCCTGCCATCAATCTTAATCTTGTTTTTCTGTACCATCCTGAGCCTGGCACATATCTTAGGTTGGAGCTGTTACAGTTTATACCTAAGCTCTAACTTACACCTTTGGTCTGCATTGCTAAGCACCCAGCCCCCCTGTTCCTTGCTGCACAGCCAATGCAGGGCTATAAGGAAGGCATGGGCCAGGGGAGCAGAATTGGGTACTAAACTGATGTCTAAGGTATAAAAGGATGCAATACCTTCTCCAAGGTATGGCCTTCCTCACATGCCTCTTTTGTATATGTTTGGAACGGTTCACCCAGTTTTGCTTTGATCAAATTAAACACTGATTCTTTCTCAAGCCTCCACTTAAGTTCTTCTTTTTGGCCCATTGTTGACTTAAGTGTATCGCTGAACCTTACATTTTTGTTATAGTCACTTGGCTCGTATTTCTATTTTATTGTAACCTGAAAGGTATTGGCGTGGGGTGAGTCCAACATAATTTCAAGAAAGTGCAACAGTGCTGAGATTCCATATCTAGGAAACTTATTTATCATTTTTATTTGTTTGATTTATATCTGAATTTTCCTCTAGGAGAAAGATGTAAAGGGGAGTTCCCATTATTTTATTTCACAAAAACCTGTGGGATAAGTTGGGCAGAGATAGATAGATAGAGCTAGAGAGCTAGTGGGATAGAGAGGGAGTGGGAGAGGGAAAGAGAGAGAGAGAGAAAGAGAGGGAGAAAGAGACAGAAAGAGAAACCTGCCCAAGTCACCCCAGTCTTAGTCAAACACTTCAATCATTGCACCTCACATCCACATTTACATCAATATTTTAAATGGTTTCTGCATGATCACCAGTCAACTATGTTAAAAGACAGCAAGGAGGAGCATGTGTGTCTGTGTGTGTGTGGTGTATGTGTTGTGTGCACTGGAAATAATTTAAATTCATTAGATAAATGGTTGATGCTATTAGCATGCTATCTTTTAATATTCAAATTCTTCTTCAAGTTTTCCATCTAAACAGTTTTTAAAAACCTAATTGAAATTAAGCTGATTACAAGACAATTTTGTACTAATTATTTTAATTATAGGCTTTTAATGGAAAATCATTGCTGAAATAAAAAAAAACATGAAAATGGAAATTTGTAATGATAGCTGCACTTGATGGTACTTGTGAATAACTATTGGGAACATTTATGATTATATTTGAGGAACTAAAAACTCCATGGCTATAGATAAATTGCGTTCACTGGAGCTGAAGTATGGATCAAATACTTCCAATTCTGTTTTTGTCTGAATGTCATAGACTACAACTCCCATAATTCTTCAACAAGCATAAATGACTATCATATCTACCAGGAACTTTTGAACTATTCTCAAGAAATCTAGATGGTACTAGGACAGAGAAAGCTAACATACTGTCTAGCAAAGTAGTGCATTTCAGCATGATAATCAACAAACATTCAGTCAACATATGCATTATAAAAAACTTCAATAGTTATAAATGTAAGATTAAAAATATGACAAGAAAATCTGAATTATGAAGTATTAACTACCGTATTATTCATCATGATTTCGGAGCAAGCAACTACTATTTTTAGATTTCACAACTCTTAAATGTGTTACTGTTGAAGCAGTGATCTACCTGATGACTGCCTGCAATTTCCTGCTTTTTCTGTTACCTTTACATGTTTTCTGTTCTATATACATTTTTATTGTCTGTTTACAACACCTGTGGCTTCTCTTATATTTATGTTAATTTCTTCAGCACCTATTTTCACTAATTGGCAAACTATAACTTTGTAATATCTGTAGATGCAAAAATAATTCTGTTTCCATTTAGTATGATGATATACAATTATCCACAATTCTAACTTGTTTTTTATTTTCTCTCCATATTCATTGGTTTGGTGTTTTTAGCTTTATATAACATATTCATCAGGATTGACTCACAAATGGTGGCACCATTAGTGATGTAACCAACTTCTCTAATATATAAATAACATCTGGATCCCTGTGACCCATTCTCTAATACCATTTGGTTATGCATTTAATGCATTTACCATGGTTGCAATTCTTTACTACTCTCACTTTATTTTCTGCAGTCTAATTCAGATGATCCATTCTGCTAGTATATGCTTTCATCAGCAATTCTCCCTTTATAATCACATAGCAACAAGTGCATTTAAATGGTGCATCACATCCTTTTTCAATGGTGTATTTTATAGAGGACAGTCGTGACTCCAAATCTGGGACATGTAAGCATCTTTAATGGTTAAGTTAAAGACTTTTCCTTTGTCTAACTTACAACAGAATCTTATGCAATCTCTTTCATATGAAGGCATCTTTTGTCCATTTGCCAAGTATACAGTAGAATTATCCTCATTCAATTTATCGAGCCTTTCTTTCTCTTTAATAAAGTTAGATGTTCTACAGAATCAAAATACATACATCTAGCATCTCATTTGTTCTTACATTCATTATTGTGCTTTCTAGCTTTTTAAAAAAACAAGGCTGAGATGAATTATCACCTTTGGAATGCAGTCAAATGATTTTGTTTTATCTCTATTTTCTAAGAAAATTGATTTGTAAATAATCTGAACTACAAATGAAACATTTCCTCTCCCCTCATCCTTTGTTCTGACTTGACCTTCAGAATTAAATACATTGTAGTTTTTACCGTGATTTATACAAAATTAGTATCTGCTTCTACCTCTATCTTGCATCTACCACGGTTTGATAACTTCTAGGTAATTTAAAATAAAGGAAATAACATTTGTTTTCTCTTTATAGGCATGTTCTACCTTTCAGGCTAATTGGAATATCTTTTATTTGATTTATATGCAGATTTAGTCCCCTCCCCTCACATATAGATTTCTTGAATAGGTTTCTGGGACAATGTACCTTGGAGATTTTTTTCACATGCTAAGACTGAATTTTCCAGATTCCTTTTGTTTGACCTAAATTCTTTAAATACATGATTAAGGAATCACTCATTACCAAGCAGAATTTCCCAGCTGTTCTATCATCTGTAGCATTCCATGCACTTTCCTCCTGCTCTACTTTTGTGAATCCTTGTCTAGCACAAATGCAATCCATTGAGATTTCAGGAGCAGTCCATTTTGAATGACCACAGGGAGACTTTTGGTTCTTCCAGCTTCTCTATGAACTGAAATTTTCTATCTCCATTTTCCTTTTTAATCTCAGGAGACTCAGACTTTGTCTCTCCAGTATGGAACCTCTCCTTTACATTAATCATTACATGTGGTCTTCAATGTAGGACCGCATTTCTGCTCAAAATTTGTTTCAAAGTTAACTTGTTAAGTGAGTTTTGCCCCATTTTATGAATTTTCTTGCCATAGTTGTTAAGTAAATGACTGCAGTTGTTAACTGTAACCTGGCTGTTAAGTGAATCTGGTTTCCCCATTGACTTTGCTTGCTGGAAGGTTGCAAAAGGGGATCACATGGCCTTGGGACACTGAAACCATTATAAATATGGTGCTGCAATTGTCGTAAGTGTGAAAAACGGTCATAAGTCACTTTTTTTCAGTGCCATTGTAACTTCATACAGTCAGTAAACAAACTGTTGTAAGTCGAGGACTACTGTACAGCTCATAAACCTACTATATTGGAGGTTAAACCATTCTATCTGCATAACAGCGTTTCTGGAAACAAAAATCAAGACTTGGCAACAATTTTACTGTAGCTAAATAGAAGGGAGTTTATTTACAACATGTTCATTATTGGAGTACACAAAGCCTAGCTCCTAGCTAACTGATTTTTCTCAGCTGAAGAATCAAAGTGTGTGTGCTCTAGGTGTGCATTCCTAAAAAAAAAGGCAGAAAGAAGTGACTTCAGAATAGCTCTCTTTTAAACAAACAGAAGGTACAATGATAGGACAAAGGGGACACAGAATAAATCCTTAAGCCTCTAGTTGCTGCCTGTGGTTACTATTGAATTGGGATCTCCAACACAGAATAAAGGAATTTTTTTTACTGAACCTTTAATTTTTCATTGCTTTATGTTTCCTTGAAGTCAGGAGATACTTTGGTCCTGATCTTTTTCTTTCCCTCCATTCTGTTGTCAATAAAGAAGTCATTTTTATTTCATTAAAATTCACTATTAGGAGCCAACAGGAGATATCAGGACATTTTGCAAGAATGCCAGGCTTCTTTTTGGAATGCATCGGACCTTTTTATTTTACATTTTTATTGCCTAGTTGAGAAGCACAAACTATGAGTACTAACACTATCTTTATTGTAAGGTTACATTAACAGAATCTTGCAATCCAGAAAACTAAGGAGGGTCCCTTC
This sequence comes from Oxyrhabdium leporinum, assembly GCA_032468155.1. Lineage (NCBI taxonomy): Eukaryota > Metazoa > Chordata > Lepidosauria > Squamata > Cyclocoridae > Oxyrhabdium > Oxyrhabdium leporinum. The sequence continues at coordinate 10,429 of JANHFL010001750.1, read as the reverse complement.
TGAAATGCTTCCCACACATGCAAAACCTTCTTTCTGTGGCCTGTATTTTCATGATGCTTGTCTGGTTCCTCCTGTCTACCCAGGTCATTCCCATATATCATTACAATTTCCTTTTTATTCCAATAGTTGTTGGTTGTTGTTTTTTTTAAAAAGAGTTTTGAATCATAAAATAGAAAATAAGATAGATTATCTTATTAATGTGCAAAGAAGAAGAACTAACATGATTAAGGGCCAGGAAACAAAAACATATGAAGAATGGTTGCAGGAATTGGGCATGGCAATCTAGAGAAAAGAAGGACTAGAATGACACGATAGCAGTATTCTAGTATTTGAGGGGCTGCCACAAAGAAGAGGGGGCCAAGTTATTTTCCAAAGCACCAGAAGGCTAACACAGATAACATGCTTTCAAACTGCTAGGTGGGCAGAAGCTGAGGTGAGTGATCCCACCATGCAGTGCCAGGACTTGAACCACTGGCATTCAAACCATCTCAGGCATCATTAAGCCACTGATGCCACACTTCTTTATTTATCCATTATGTATCATTCGCATTCTGTGTATTAACTAATAAACATCCAATTTCCCTTAATAAAGCAAATCACCTTCTTGTAAATTATGTTTTGCAGTCTATCTTCTCCACCATCTGGGCTTCATATACTTGGGACCTGTCTGAATTTCTACACTCCCTACTCTGGTGTAGCTTCTTGTCTGCTACTGAGAAACAAAGGGACTAACCCAAGACATAAAAAATTAAAGTCATGAGCAGCATACAGCCACAATATTCAAATGGTGCCAGTGCAAAATTAATATTTACTGCAAAATTCTCATTATTTGAAACAATTGTAAAAAAATGTTTTAGATGGCTTATTACTGCACATAAGTTCTAGATATCTGCACAAGGCTTTGTTTTTTATTTGATGTAATGATTTTTCATACATTAACATACACACACAGAGAAAAAAGGGATCCCAAAGCATGGCCATGAACAAGCCTGTAGAAATTTCTATAATCTAAATTAGTTAAAGCATCTACTGAAGGACAATATTCTCATCACAATACACATCATTCCATACATTGCATGTTTAACCTCTTCAGCAATTCAAGGCTTTTTTTCCCCAGCAAGACATTCTTTGACATCCAAAAATAAACAGGAAAAGTGGCAGGCAGGAAACAAAGATGTTTTGGCCTTGGATACATTTCATCATTTCATTCTCCCTCTTCCTGGTAGTCATCATATCCTCCCCAAACAGTTATCCTAGTCTAAAAGGAAATTGTGGGTACTTCATCACTGGAGGCTTTTAAGAAGAAACTGAACAGCCACGTCTGAAATAGTATAGGGCCTCCTGCTTGAGCAGGGGGGTTGGACTAGAAAACCTCTAAGATCCCTTCCAACTCTATTCTGTATTTAAAAAAAAACAATGGCAGCATTTCCAGTGGAATCCTTAGCAGAGTTTTATTTCTAATCCAGTGAAAGATTAATATGGAAGATTTCTTACAGGTAGTTGGAAAAATCAGAAATATTGTTTATAAGACCAGCTTCACAAAAAGAGTTTTATGTACAAAGCTCAGGCTCAACATTCAATAATGTGCATTTTCAGCTTGTTCAAGTAATGACTATCCTCATGTGGAGGATTTTTATTGGAAGCTCTCAGTTTTCACTTGAGTATAGCATTGCCTGTTCTTCCTGACTGTAGAAGCTGGGTGACTTTGGAAACAGACTGTCATCCCAAAGTGCCTCTCCATGAAATGTTGTATTTCCCTAGTTTCTATCCATCGGCTTTCAAAACAGAAGTGGCAATACTATGACAGGTAGGTACTCAAGGTAGGTAGGTAATCGAGATCAAGGTCAAACTACATGAATGTAGATACAAGAGCTGGATGGCAAAATTTTGTTTTACTCTGGTGTTAAAGAACAATTTCCTCAGCATCAGATCTGTTTGGTGCCTCCTTCTGTTCTCTTTACTACCAAAAAAAATCATTTTCGAGGGCATGTTATTCAAGCATAGTTACTCATCATTGTGCTTTTTTATCTTTTAGATTTTATTCCTCAAAGGATTTTCATATTTCCACAAATCTTGAGGCTCCCCTGCTTAATTTTCATAAGAGTTCATATGCAGAGCAAAAGCTTACCATTAATATATAGGATTATGGACAGAGATATAAATAGAAAAAAAACCACTACAAAGCCTACAGAGACAGACGGCAAACCACATAAAAGACGATGTTTTATTCTTTGGGTCTTCCTAATGGTACATTAGCAATATTTTTTTTTATCAAAACAAATGCCTTGCCTTCTAGCCCGAGTCCATAAGTGCACCACCCATTCCCAGGAACATATCACTGATTCTTCGAGATTAAAGTATCCACTTTTGTTTTAGAATTGTATGATGTCCAATTTCTTCCTTAAGAAAACAAATTCACATCAGAAATAAAAAAATATGCAGGCTTATCTTACCATACATATTATAGTTCAAAATATAGACTTCATTTTAGAAGTAATTTTACTTTGACATAGTAGAAACCAAACACATTTTTTTTTAATCATAGTGAGTTGGGGATAAAAAGTTTTAGATGAATTAATCTAAATAATAAATATCTGCAAAATATTTTCTAAATAATAAATATCTGCAAAATATTCTCACACTATAGTTGTCCTGCTCAGTAGCCACATTGTTTTCTGACATTATTTTAAACATGTTCTTTTATAAACAATTGAAGAATTGTTTTTAGAATGTGAATAGTACTTCTAATTTTTAATATGAGGTTCATAAAATAGAAAAAAAATGTTTTGTGTACTTTGGATAATAGGACTATTGCAGCATGTTATATTTGAAAGAAAAAAGGTAGGTCAGAAAGCGAAGGGTATTTGTTAGCATATCTCTACAACTGTATATAACTCAGCTGCATTTTTCCCAAGATGGTATCATTGCCTTCTGCAGCTGTAGAGTTAGCTCAGAAAATAATTGGTTTAATCTGCTGTAGACTGGGGCCATGTGGGACCTTTGATAAAGTTTTAATGAACTTTGCTTTCAGTCACCTTGCTGTTGGAGATGGTATTGAAGAGTTGCAACCTACTTTATACATCTTCTATTATTTTCACATTTGGGCCTAAAATCTTTACTTTCTCCCAAAGCACTCATTCCATTTTAAAAAGATTTATGTCCTTTTTGACTACATCTTCCAGAGCAAAATCTATTAAGTTATCAAGATGTGGCTTTTACATCATGGTAACCAAAACAATGGTACAAATTAGTACAAATTTGGGAAGGATAGGTCTAGGTCTCGTCTGCAACAGTGGGTTGCTCATGTGCAGAGTTTATCAAATATGAATTAAGCTTTTGTTTTTTTTTCTAATAAAATGATAAGGAAGAGTCTTGTGAGCAATTTCTTCAATTCTTTTATTTATTTAAATTGTATTTATATGGCTCCCCTTAATTCTTTTGCAAGAACAACGAGGACCATTTCTATCTTTGTTCCATGGTTCCATGGTTCTCGCTTAAAAACATGCACAATGGCTGCATCAGAGAAACGGGGAGAGAGAGAGGGAGTTATTAAGTGAAATCTTGCTTAATGGACATCACTATTTGGGACCATAATAGGCAAGCTTTATTATGGTCGTAGGTCGACATCTACCTGCATTCTACTTTGGGGACTATTTTATGATATGCATATTAAACATATAATGGCCATGGGGAAACAATTCAGTTTTCCATCTTCATTTCAGTTTGAGATTTATATTCCCAAGATGTCTAATCTAAGCATGTGCTACTTCAAGAAATTTTGCTTGGGCCAGCAAGTACCCTTTACAAAAGACTTTTGTCCCATACAGTTCTTTTGTGTTCAGGGAACTCAGAGATGCAATTTTCTTTTGGGTGGCATGTTAATTCATTACTCCCTTATTATGCAAATTAATTTATCTGGATTAACTGGACCGGTCTGTGGTACAGCTCCATGTGCTTCTTCATGTCTTCTTCTATTTATTTCCAGTTTGCTTCCATAATGAATTCTATAAAGTAATTATTTTCTCAGGAAGATAATACATTGTCTGTGCAAAATAGGTGACAGAAATAATGCTGATACAGACTCTGAAGAAGGTAAATAAAGGGCAATTGTTTTATGTCATCCTTTTTTTTTCCTTCTATGTTTAAATCCTGGAGAGAAGAAAGTATGAAAAGCTTTGACACATGCTATTTATTATATGAAATGGATGAAGAGAAAGGAATCATTTGCATTCAAGCAACTCTAACACCAAAACAATTGGTGAGCCATTTATTTTGTAAATATATTTTAAAATAGGTATGTATCTTTGTATATAAAAACATGCGTCCTCCAGCATCAGTAGCATCTGTTGATCTAAAGACTCATATTGATCTCAATCTACTGGGGCCTTCCTAAAATATGTGTAACTAGACAAGGAAGTATCTCTGGAAAATAATATTAATAAAGGATGTAGGATGGCAAGAAGTTGATTATTGAAAACATAAAGGCTTGCATCTCAACTAGAACCATCAGATTAGTAGACTGCAGCATTAGAAAACAAAGGAAACATGTGTTGTGATCTAAGTTGAGAAAGCTTAAAACACTTTCTAGTACTTGGCAACATCACGAGCATTGTGAAAGAAGACTTTTGTAACAACTCCCTCCCTTTAAAAGCCTTTTTTTGTTACTATTACTATTGATAAATAAATGATGTGCAAGACATAAGCAGATGTCAGATTGTGTCGATTATTATATTATTATTTTTACTAAGATCATAACATCCATAGATCAGATTAAGGCTTGAATTACAGAATTAATTCTAATAAAATATGAATATCAGAACTAAAGGAAACTCATAGTCTATCCAAAAAAAAGTGTGCTTCTCGTTACCCCAAGCTTTCATAATACTAATTTGTGCTAACATTCTAACTTAAGTTTAGATACTTTTTCTTATCACTGTTGTCAGAAACCTTGCTGATTTATTAAAGATTTTCAGAATTTTACCAATAGATACTGACCTATTTTCTGCCAAGGCTGATTGATAATTTTAAATATGTGCCATCAATTTGGTATCAGGTCTTAATGACTACATAGACCTTCTTCAGGATATATGGGGATTGAAATACTTGCAGTACAAATCTACATATTTAACTGCTCCTATGTGCTTAATTTAATTAATAGAAGACTGGCAGAATGCATCCATGAACACCAACTAACAGTAAAAAGATATGAAAATACCTAAATTTCAGAGCATATGGACAGATTAAAAAAATGTGTGTATGTATACATATACACAGGGGTGGGCTGCTGGGGTTCGCGGGGTTTAGGCGATCCTCTTGCTAAGATTCTGCGCAGTTCGGCGAACCCCCAAATCCCACTCCTGACTGGCCTCATCTCTGCCTGCCCCGCCCCTACTTATCTTGCCACCCTGGTATAGCAGCACCCTGTGCGGCTCCTCGCTTGCGCGCCATTGACCACACAGTCTGCAGCTTGCCTGCCTGCCGGCCTGTCTGCCTGTGCCTGTTGCCTGCCTGCTGCTCACCTGCCTGCCCTGCTGCCCACCTGATCTGATCTTCCTTACAGGTAAGCCTGCAAGTCACCTGCAGCATGTGGCCCTGCCATTCTTCCCTGCCTTCCTGCACTCACTGGGAGGTCTGCCCATCGTCCCTGCTGCTTTCTGCACTTACCGGACCTTCAGGGTCTGAATGCCTCCCAGCTGAATGGAGAGGCCTCTTGCCGATGGCTTCTTCTCCTTGTAGTACTAAGCTGCTTGGGTTTTGAAATGGCAGCTTCTCCAGCTGCTGAACTCCTAGCACTCTTGAAATCCAAGAGGGCTGGAAGGATTTCAAAAGCCAAGGAGCTCAGCTCAGTGCTACAAGAAGAGGCAGCAGAGCTGAAGCCGGGCTGTTGCCTTCCCAGACTCCTAGGACTGAAGCTTGTATTTTTCAGTGCAGGCTGAGGCAGCAGATTGCAGAAAGAAAGAGCTGTGACTCTATGGGTCTGCGAGCAACTCAATCTGTCTGCCTGCTTTGCCTGATTTTGGGTAAGTTGCTCTTTTTTTTAATTAAAAAAATTCAATATTTACAGTGGTGTGTGTTGTGAGTTAATTTTGTGAGTTTGCTTGCTAGCAAGTTTTATGTTATCAGTTTGCTTTCTAGCAAATTTTATGTTATGAGTTTGCTTGTAAGCAAATTTTATGTAACATACAGCTTATATATTTTGAAATTTGTGGCTGTGAGATTGTATGTTGCTAAGTTAGTTTCGTACCTTGATGGGGTTGTGTAATTTTGTGACTTGTGTAATTTTGTGAGTTTGCTTGCAAGTACATTTTATGTGACATATTTATATATTTTGAAATTTAGATTTAACAGATTAACAAAGTTGGCCACGCCCACCCAGTCACATCACCACCTAGCTACGCCCAGCCAGCCACGCCCACCCAACCAGTCATTGGGGCAGAGAACCTGTTGCCAAAAAATTTGAAGCCCACCCCTGAAACTGCTGATCCTAACAAACACTATTGGACTAGATAGAGTAATGATTTGTTTCAGAGTAAGAAAAACTTCATATATTAATAGATTCTTTCTTAGGCCAATCTACATCTTACAATGTAGATTTGACCTAAGGAAAGTCAAGGGGGCATTCTTAATTTATAGAATCACTATGATTGAGTCCATAAATATTGATAAAAATACAATGGAAGACCAGAGAAGAGAAGACTGAAGTAAGAGGCAAGATATTAAACTTTTACTGGTATTTAAAATCAGCTCTTCAGTTATAAGCAAGCATATACAGCAGAAAACTAGCATTAAAAAAAGATCACTCTTAACCATGTCTAAGAATATATAGTCCAGAATAGTTTTTAAACATCCCCAGTTACTCTTGGCATTTTGGAAGTCTACAAACACACATAAATTTTATAAATACATAGTTGGTGACAAGACAGCCACTTCATGGAAGACCCCCTTCCTAAATAAGTGCATATAATTCCAATCTTCTCTGTCTTTTTGAAAGCAGATGCAAATGGTTTTATTCCATTGTCTTTTGGTCCAAGTGAAATGGAAAAACCATGGAGATTTTTCATACAAAATGTTTTTTTTGTTGTTGTTGTTAATTATTATGTTTATGTTATGATTGGCTATACAAATTCCAACAGGAATGAAGATGGTTTAGAAATGCTGTAAAATACATATGTTCAGATACTTACATACAGTTTTATTTGTATGACCTTAGGGTGTATTTTGGTAACCATTTCTCTTCATTTATTCACAGATGTCATGAGAAAAGTCAAAATGGGTCTACAATCAAAGTGTTCCTGATTATTTTTTTTACGGACATTATTTCTTTCTTTAGTTAAAAAATGTATATGGTTGTCAATCTTTTAATGTTGTAAGCTGCCCACCATCACCTTGCAGCAATGAATTTAATAATCAATCAATCTTAAGCAGTTCTGGGCAGCATACACACACATGCACACACACATACACACCTATATCATACATACACATATTGAATAGTCTATGCAATATTATAGTGCTAAGATAATTTTTAGATTATATAGTATAAAAACAGTAGTATAAAAACACTGTTATATAAAACAAATAAGCAAAATTGCATCTATATATCTCAATTAATACATGCAAACATTATGCAAATTTATGTTCTTTTCACCTCTTTTTCAAAGGTAATTATGATACTCTTTCAGGAGTATCAAGGAACCATCCTCAATATAACAACCATGATGTGTTCTCTTCCATAGTTAATACTGGCACTAGAGAATCAGCTCAGTAGAAAAGCTTAAACTTACTGGGCTTGGGTCTTGATTCAAAGGATTCAGAGCTCCAGTAATATTAGGAGAAGGGACTCTCATATTCATCCCATATGATACATGTGGCTTGAGCCTAATGGCCATTTGTTCAACATCACTTAACATTGTAGATTTGAGATATTTTTCTCTCTGCACCATCACATGGTTTCACACCCTTATTTAGACAGCAGATAGTTCCACTGGTGGTTGCAACACAAGCAAAAAATATTTCTACCCAAAACAGACACCTCCACATTCTAAAAACCTCATAGCTAAATGAGACTCAGCAGTGTCAATCAAACTGAGTGACAGCTGAATGTTAGCAGCATCATAAATTGGAAACCACCAAGAGATAATTGGAATATTTTAAGTTCATCTCATAGCTGAGCAGAAAAGACATTTTATCTTTCCCTCTGGTTTTTTTTTTAAATTGAAATATACCTTGTAATGCTTCCAATGAAACAAGAAGAAGAAATGAGAAAAGTTTGGCTTATTGAACAAAGCTGGCAAGAAATTTAATTTCGATGCTTTTTTTCAAATAATTTTATTGAAGAAATTTTTAAAAAGGTAGAAACAATACAAATATTAGACAAGAAACAATGAAATAGAATAGAAATAGAAAAGATTAATTAAAAAGTGGCTTCTGGTTTTTTTTAGTAGCAGTTGTAAATGTATTTGTATTTTACCTTCTCACAAAAATTCCTCTCCCTGACTAATCAGAAATCAGGTCCTCTGGCTCAGTTGCATGTGGACCACATAGCAGACTCCCTTGTCACAGTTGCTCACCAAATATCAGGAAATCTGTTGCCTAATCCATAGTCATTAAACCCTGAAGCCAAACATTGCCCTTCCCTCTTTATTTGCACTGATGCTGGACACAATATTTTAGGCCACTATATGCTGCTGTAAATGAAAAAAAATGAAAAAGAATCAGCAGAAAATCCAGGATTATTCCTCCTCAGCCTTTCACCCTTTTGACTATCTGTCATCATCATTAAATCCAAACTGGCTCAGCTGCTCTGGCAGAAAAACATCATATCAAGGTAGTTAATGTGATAATGTAGCTGAGCATACAGAGACTCACAGGGCTGGCCTATCATCAACCAAGTTTACTGTTGTGGAAGCAACCTCTTCAACAAGACAGTGTTTTGCCAAGAACAGACAGATGTGGTTGTAAATGCAAGGAACACCTCACATAATCTGCATCTTGGCAGCTGAAGTGGAAAAATAAATTTTGTTGTGATATTGTCAGATGACTGACTGAGTTACTAATTAAATAAAAGAACTTCTGTGTATGGAAATGCCATTTTGCAGGCATGAGCCACATGTGCTTGGATCAATGGCATTGGAAGGTAAGAATTCAATGGTTTTTCTAACAGAGTGATGGCCAGCTGTGGAATTCTGGAAGTTGAAGTCCACACATCTTCAAGTGCCCAGGGTTGAGAAACATTACTCTAGATTGTAGAACAAACATTTTATTATTTCTTTCTTTGAAATCATAAATAACAATGAAAGGAGAAGAATATTTTAAGTTCATTTGCCAGTTAAAATCACTTCAGAGTTTTTGAATCAAAATGACCAACTTGCAGAGTTGCTGATAAAATTCAGACAAAAAAAAAATAACTGCAAAAACAGAGTCAAAAGAATTAGGTTCATGCAGTCTGGTGATGCCACATCACCTCCTGTCATCTTCCAAGCTTAATAAACAATTTAAAAAGTGGATTCCTGGCCAACAGGTACTCATGCCTACCTATGCAATTATCAGGTGTGATTTGCAACTGAGGGACAAGATGATGGAATTCAATGTAAGAGGCCAAGAAAACATTTTTCTGTCATTTGCAAAATGCCCTTGTTACAATCTTACAGTTACTGTCAGTGACCAATGGTAACATCAACTGGTTTCCATGTCACACTAAACTATACTTTAGTTTCATTATGATTTATTGAACAAGCTATAATGATTAGGTTTGCACATCATGTTCAGTCATAAAACAAACAAAGCCCTCTACTGGTTGACTTGATATGTGAATTCAGCCATAGCCCCAAACTGTGCAATTGTCCTTGACTGCTTTGTACACCTTCCAAATTTTCACCAATGAAAACCAGGACTTGTTTATATATTTATAAAGATACTTTTTCATACCAAAAATCACACTTCCCATAGGCTTCTTCCATGAAACTAGCAAAGGTTTCCTTCTACTTATTCTGCCTCAAATTGGTAAACTGAACAGTGGCTATTGGTCAGGATAAAAATTCGGTTAATAAATAAACATACTTCAAATGCCCAAGCTCCTAATAAATTTGTTTGTACTCTGAAAAAAGCCTGTACTTGGCTTTGTTGAACTTCATACATGCACCAGTGAGTTATTCAATCTTTTTTATCAAACATGTGTGTGTGTGTGTGTGTGCATGCGTGCGTGCGTGCATGTGCTTTTTTACATTCTTCCAAAAAATTAGAATATTTCCAACAATTGAACTTTCCACTTGAAAAGAAGTCTTAAAATACATACAATATATTTTCTATTTTAGGTTAATATGCAAAGAGTAAAAGGCAGAAAGAAATGCAAGTTGTAACCTAAAATGTGGGCCACAATGAGAACTTGCAGAGAAAATTACGTAGATGCATTGACTCTCTCTCTCTCTCT
>JANHFL010001749.1:498438-509886 GCA_032468155.1 Oxyrhabdium leporinum | reverse complement strand
TTCAGTGTTACACAGTCAACTTTAAAATGGGTATGCTTTCTACAAATTGATCAAAACCCCGATAACATGGGGGCCTGGCTCATATGGAAGACCACCTAAATAAAGAACTACAAGCTGAGGCTTTCTCTTTCAAATATATGGATTTCATGCACAAAAAGGCTCTGAAGACTGGTATTCACGTGAATGTGTCATCAGAATCTCTGCAAACACAATTCTTTTGGTGACATATTGAGCTCTTTGTGTTCATTCTATCTCAAAGCAAGAAGTTACAGCTCCCTTCTTTTCAAAAGAAAACATATTCTGAAGGAATTTAGTTCCAGACTCTGACATTTCTCTTTCTGAACCATGACAGGTTTCTTACTTAGTAGAAGTATTCATAAGCACTGCACACCAAGAAATAGGGGAGATTGGTAGATTTATTTATTTTTATCTCCATCCCCCTGCTTTTACAATATTCATGTTCCCTCATTTGAAGAGAGCAGTCTTGATCTCGAGAAAAGGATGAATTAAACCAGCCAGTGTTAATTTAAAAAATTAGTTTAATTTTGTGTTTCTGCCAGAAACAGAAAAAAATATTTGTCATTTAAAAATAAATAAATAAAGATGAATAGTTAACAAAACTCAGATTCTACAAGATTGACAAAGTGTTTAATTTGCTTGCAAATGTAACCCTACAGAATTCTATTTCAGAATAAAGAAGTTACAGAAAAGTGGCTATCCTAGTTACAAAAAAATAATAATTCAGTATCGCAAATCCTATTTCTGAATCAAATCCAAATTTATTTATTTATTTAATCAATTTTATCTTGTCCATCTCACGTTTGTGTCTCTGGACAATAAATCTAGGAATAAAAACCAACAAAAAAGAAAATAAAAAATAACAATAACAAACAATTGTAACAATAATAGTAATGGCACCCAAACACAATCTGGCTCAATAGCAATAGCACTTAGACTTATATACTGCTTCACAGTGGTTTAAGCCCTCTCTTAGCAGTTTACAGAGTCATATATTGTCCCAACTATCTAGGTCCCCATTTTACCAACCTCGGAAGGACAGAAGGCTAAGTCAACCTTGAGCCTGGTGAGATTCGATCTGCCAAATTGCAGGCAGCAGGCAGTCAGCAGAAGTAGCTTGCAATACTGCACTCTAACCACTGCGTCACCACAGCTCCTCCACAATCATGTCAAGAAATAACTACGCTGATGAGCTCATCCAACGTGCAGATCCTGTGCCTGAGAAGAGATCTAGGACTTCAAGAATTTACAAAACAGCAGCAGGGTTGGGGCCAAACCAATATTGAAGGGTTGGATATGGTCCTGCCTACAGGCAATGCTTGATAAGTGGGACCAAGAGTCGGCCAGTCCCTCTGGATTTAGTGGGCTGGAAACAGAAAAAATTGGCCCCACAAATAACTTTTCCTGATTCCATTAAAATCCTTGTAGGTGGCAACCAGCATCTTAAATGGCAAATAAAAGCTGATTGATTCTAATCTGATCAATCTGAGCTATTTTCCAAATCAGAAAACTGGATCTCACCTAAAATGGCCCATGTATAATTTACTTTGTATCTGACACAATGAAACTACAACACTTATTCCAAATACAGTTTCAGTAAATTAGACATTTCTAGTATGATTGATCAAATTATGACACAATCATAATATATGGAGATGACATGGATAGCACCACATCATATGCAAATACCTAGCAAATATATTTTATGTGCTGACCTGCTTAATGAAGTTAGTTAGTAGAAAATAATTCAGGTAGCCTTCCACTTAGGACCACAATTGAGCCTAAAATTTCTGTTGCTAAGTAAAAGATTTGTTAAGCGAGTTTTACCTCATTTTACAACCTTTCTTGCCACAGTTGTTAAGGAAATCACTGAAGTTGTTAAGTTAGTAACCCAGTTGTTAAGTTAATCTGGCTTTCTCATTTATTTTGCTTGTCAGAAGGTCGCAAAAGGTGATCACATGACCCTGGGACATTGCAACCGTCATAAATGAGTCAGTTGCCAAGCATCTGAATTTTGATCACATGACCATGGGGATGCTGCAATGCTCATAAATGTGAGAAACTGTCATAACTCACTTTTTTTTCAGTGCTGTTGTAACTTTGAACAATCACTAAATGAACTGTTGTAAGTTGAGGACTACCTGTATTGTGTTTAAAAAGAAGTATTGTGTATTTACTCTTTTTGACTGACATGCCATAGTTAACCCAACATTGCTGCTTACCTCTGCTGAAATGATTATCTCACCAATTCTTTCTTCCAGTATTCAAAGGAATGAATTTAAAGCCTGACCCATCTGTCCTAAAACAACCAATCTCTTCACATTGGCTGTTTGTCCTTTCTTCACTAGATAAGATGTAATACGCGATTTTATAAACTGAAAGCTAACTGTGCTTCTTCTCAAAAGATCTGTTTGTAATTTAAGCAGGACGGAAGAGGTAAGAGAAGAGGGGTGGGGCGGGGGGCAGAAGGAATCACCACTGTCCCTGCACTGCCTTGTATGGTATGCTAACAAGCTGTCCTACCTCCCTCCACCCCGCCATCAAATCCGTGGAGATGGCAAGTGTGGTGGATCCCCAGACGGGGAGTGTAAATGCTTGCTCTTTGTAAATGAAGAACATAATTAACATTAAATTAAGGTAATACAAATGAAGACAACCCAGAGCCTGACAGGATGAGTGTTTGGGGAGGCAGTACAGTGAAATGATTCATATTTTTAATTTACTGTGCAAATAGACTAGCAGGGTTTTGGTTTTGTGTGTGTGTGTGTGTGTGTGTGTGTGTGTGTGTGTGTGTGTGTGTGTGTGCAAGGGCCATATAAGTGGAGTGGGGATTTTTCCCCCACTGTTGTTTTGCTCTGCTTTAAACACACAATGACTATTAAAGTCAACTGTCCATATAATGGGACATCTCCTACATGACTGCATTCTGAGAGGCAGCTTGGTGTAGCAATAATTTATAATGTATTGTTGTCTGCCTGGCATCTAACCTTGGGACAAGAGAAAGGGGATGCTGGACAACCTTCTTGTGCCCTAAGAGATGCCTACAGAAGTTGCCTTCAGCCTCTGTCCATTGCCTAGGATGGAGAAAAGACTATTGCAATAAGTCCAGACCTGAGATAAGTCACCAGTTGTAGTGAAGAAACAGAACTGTTGGAGAGGTTCTTAAAATGGCACCTAGTCTTTGATGGTCTGAAATGTGTTTGACTATTAGTAAGGAATGAATTAATATTTGTTGGTCTTTTCTTTACTTTCTGCTTTATGTTGACTGTCTGATAACAGCCAAAGAAACATCATACTTACATGCAGAAAAACAGCAAACAGTTTGACCTAGAAATGCTTATTTAGAGGAAACTGTGATTGAGGCACATGTTACAAAGGATCTCCCTGTTTAATTTTCCTTACTAAGACCTGGCTGTATTACTGATTTTGTCAGAAGAACAATATCCCATTCTAAGATTCCTAAAAATGTGACAGCCTATGGTTTGTATTATTGGAGAGAGGAGAGGGTGGGGGATAGAGATATGGGATGCTAAAAAGGAAACATTTTACTATATAAAAAGTTAATGTATTTACATGTCACAGTATAGTCTTATCAAATACCATCCCACCACTACCACCCCCCGCCCCTACTACTGCTATTAGAAATAATAATGATCTTTGTTTACATCCAGTGGTACTTGGAATGTTTTTTTTAAAAAATATGTGGTGTTTAAATGCTCTTGTTTGGTGGTGTAGATACAAATAGGTGTCAAATCACATACTTGTCTCATCCAGCATTTTGCTCCCGTAGTGGCCAGGAAGATGTTTATGCCAGGAAAACTAATAAGCAGGACAGAAGTACAACCACACCTTCCTGCTGGTGTTTCCTAGCAACTAGCATTGAGATGCTTTGGATATTAGAGGTAATATATAGCCATCATGAGCACCAGCCACTGATCATGTCATCCCTGATGTTTGCAGAAGTAATATGTTATTTACTATCTGCCTTGGCTAACCAGAGAAATAATTCTGCACGGGCAGTAAAGCGCATGGAATTCCTCCCTACTTAATTAGGTAAGTGCCTCTTTGTGTGATGTAGTTAATATACATAGTCCTTGTGTAGCGACCACAGTTGGGACTGGCCACTTGTCAATAAGCAAAGGAGCCACTAAGTGCAACCGTGACTGTGTTAATGCACGTACTTCAGCTTACTTTTGCTTTACAGATATACAAAGGTTGCACGTTACTTTGTCGTCCCTGTTATAACTGTGAATGGTTCTGAATGAGGACTCCCTGTATGCCTACAGACTCTATTTTGAATGAATATTGAAGGGAAAAAAACATTCCACTTGCTGAAATCAAAGGTGGTGGGGATGGCCATCACTGTATGAACTTCTCAATGTCTTTTGATTATGAATATAGTTATGCCAGGAGTCTTAGATCAGTGGCCCCCAACCTTTTGGGCTCCAGGGACTGGTTCTGTGGAGAGAAGTTTTTCTGTGGACTGGAGGTGGCGTGGTTTCATATGCTGCCTGCATCCCGCGGATGGGGCTTTGCTTGTTTGTGTGGCATGCCAGTTTGTGACCCAGTGCCAGTCCATGGGCTGGGGGTTGGATACTCCTGTCTTAGATAAACTATTGGAAGACATATAAAAGTGACCCTGATCCAATCAATGTCCTCTTCCTTTGGAGAAATTCCGTGGAACTATTTCCTTTAAGCACATGGGGAACCTCATACTGCACAAATTAATTAGTGTCCCATCAGAACTCCATTCTCCTCTTCATAGATGAGGATCATTTCCTTAAATACTTATTTTCTCTCTTTCTTTCTTTATTGATTTTTTTAACAAGTAAAAAAATAAACAGAAAATTAGGAAAAGAAAGAGGCTCAGTAAAGAATGAAAGCAGGGGCAGAAAGAAAAAGAAAAGAAAGAAGTAAGAAAATTTTAAGACAGATGGTTCTTTGGATGCATTGGAACTCTTATAGTCTCATTATCCATTTTCACTGGCAGGGGGTTTCAGGAGGCCGTTTTTGCTGGCAAAGCACTCTGGCTGCCACGAGCACCCCCGACACGAGTGATGTTTAGCTGGCCACACACACCCTGCCCCCCCGAGATCAAACACAACCCTGATGCGGCCATCAATGAAATCGAGTTTGACAACCCTGTATTAAATGCTTATTCACATAACAAACTGCTAATCTTTTTTCTCTTCATAAACAGCTGATGTAAAACACAAAATCAGCTTAAGCTTTTCATATAAAAGTGCTTCCTACCCTGAAATTTACAGTTATTTGTTTATATAATATTGATTAAACAGTCAGATGTATATTGAGGAGCTAAAATAACAACTTTAAGCTAAATATTTTAATTTAAAGGCCTAAGTTAATTTTTTGCTTCCTTTTGAAATGATGCATAAATATATTATGTTGTTATTATATTGTTATGTTGTGTTGTGTTATGTTGTGTTATATATGCTATGCTATGCTATGCTATGCTATGCTATGCTATGTCTCAAACTTAACTTATTAACCATCAATCTCCCCCACAGAGAGGCTCTGGGTGGTGTACAATTCAATGAATACAATAATAGGTATATAATTATCAGTATATATCATACTAATGATAATTAAAATCCTCACTTTATAGATCAATATCTAGAGGTCTCCATATTGCAGACTTCAAAAGCAATATTGAGTGTGTTCAAATCATGAATGCACATGCCCAGAGTAATGCTCACTCTAAAATTCCACCTTCACCCATTTGATAGACCCAATATATACCAGACTTTAACCTGTATGATTCCCAACTAACAGGCCCAAAGATCCCAGAATTTCACAGCCCTTATATCTGATAGTTCCAGTGGACATTGCAAAGTTGTCTGGTCCACCATGACAAAACAAAACAGCTTTTGTGTGGGCAAAAGAGCTATCGTTTTGATGCAAATTAATGCCCACCAGATTGGTTTTGATTATAAAAGCCCTGGTTCTCTGTATGAACAAAAGAACCAAGCACAGTCTCAGTTCTAATAAGCATTGCTCAAGATAGGAACCTGACATTAGAAAGCTCTGATGGAACCTGTATTTTCTTCCTAATATCTTTCATCACTACCTTTGGGGAAAGAATTCCTCCCAATTCTCACCGGGCTGTTGATGTTACTAAATGGTCAAACAGACAATACTAGGCTCACTCTGGTAAAAATCAATAAATGAATAAATACAGTCAGCAAAGAGACCTAAAATGATTCTCGTTTGTTGGGAATGAGAGACACCAAGTGTAATTTAGGGTTTGATATTATGAAAGCTGTGCTGCTCTAAAGCAGCGGGATTCTCAGCGGCTCATTAATAAAGGATAAACTTGGAGTCTATTTACAAGGCACTTTTTGGGATTATTTATACTTCATTATACATACATAATGTTGTACATATTTACCGATTAGCTCAGTGGTGAAGAAAGGAATTTGGAAGGAGGGGTTGCTCCTGTGTTGCCCTATTTTTCTCTTTAGAGTAAAGGTATTCCAAGAAAGGACTCAACAAGAGAGGATTTGGGTATATTTTTCCAAAGCAATGGAAGATAGAAAGTAGACATATTGGCTTGATCCTTGAGGAACGTGTGACATTTTTAGAGTATCTGATTCTGAAGCACAGCATAGGAAAGCATTTCTATTACAGTAATTATACACTTTTGCCATCTTCCCTTTCCTTTGTGGGAACTTCATCCACAAGACATGGCAACATTCTCAAAAATGCAGCCTTTATCCAAATTGCAGAGAAGAGGCCTTTTTTTGGGGGGGGGGAGGGTTGCATGTGAATTTTGCTAGAGTGTCTGGTGCAGCATGTAAATAGAAAATTTCCAAGTGGAAGTATTTACTGATATTTCATGTATTATTCTCACCCACCAACTTCATTAAATTTAATTTTATCTCAGTAGCAGAGGAAGCAGAGGAAGACAACACAAAAATGCCTCAGGATGCAGGTTGCATGAGCCTTGAGACACTAATAATTCATCCTTGATGTAAATGGAGTCAATGAAAACTTGTCTGAAAATTATAGACTAATTGCAAGAAGCACTTATGGTAGGCTTTTTCACCTTTTAGATGTGTGAGACTTCCACCGGTCTCTGACCATTGGAACTGAAATCCATCTTGGCTTGGGTCAATTCAGTCATACCTGGGAACAACAGGGAGAGTCATCCCAAAGGTTCTTTTTCAAGAGTTAACTGGACTTTCTTGTTTTTCTTTGAAGACGTTTCACTTCTCATCCAAGAAGCTACTTCTGGTTTGACTGGATAGTGGGGAATGGAAGGATTTATACTCCTTGCAGACAGCTGGTCATTTGCATTCTTTTAGAGAGTTGTTGAGGCCACCAGGAGGTTTATCTGTGTCAGGGGTTTCAAACTCGATTTCATTGAGGGCCACATCAGGGTTGTGGTTGATCTCGGGGGGGGGAAGGGGGGGCCTGGCCAGCTCAATATCACTCATGTCAGGGGCGCCTGTGGCAGCCTGAGCACTCTGCCAGAAAAAATGGTCTCCCGAGCTCCATTTTTGGCTACAATGGTCTCCTGCAACCGTCTGCCAGCAAAAAAGGAGCTTGGGAGAGGTGCCGTGGCCCTTATGAGCTCCGTTTTTGCTGGCAGAGGCACTGCGGGCCAGTCCTTCACTGTTTCCACAGCCACCCTGCGGGCCAGATCTAAGCACCCCAAGGGCCAGATCCAGCCTGTGGGCCTTGAGTTTGACACCCCTCAACTGTGTCATCAGGATCGCCTGAGTAGTGCAAATGGGTGTGGAGCCTTCTTGAATGGTTGAAAGGACTGTGTTGTAGAACTGGAGACAGATGATGTCATATCCCTCTGCTGAGAGAGGTCTGTTCAATTTTGACATAGATGGCTTGTTTGACCCCGGTTACAGGTGTTGTTTCATGCATTTTAAAGAGAAGGCAAAACTCATCTAGAAACAAACAACTCAAGCATATTTTTTCAAAGGAAATATTTGAGAATCAATCCAATTCCTGCTGCCCTTTCTGAAAAGCACCAGAATATGACAATCCTGGGCAAATAGATATTCTGGCATTACTAAACCAAACCCTGAATTTTAATCTGCCCTTTACTCTCCTATATGAACAGAACAACATTAAATCCTATCTCTGGGGATTCCAACAAAATGTCCTAATCCAAATCAGCAGCACACATTTTAATGGCTTAATCCTATTTTCGTCAGAAATTTGAAAGTCTAATGAGCTCAACTACATTTGTATTCTGCGGTAATGCCCCCCAGAGAATACCTCTTTGAATTCCCAACGGTGTTCTTGATCCTTCAGCAGCACATCAGATTTGCCAAGTTAGGTTATACAAAAGAGGAAGCTACGTTCCCTAATCACAAATCACCACCCAACTCTAAGAGTCTTTCCCCACTGCCAAGTTAAACTGCTGCCCCTCTCCCCCTATTCTTGAATCAGCAGAAAAATAATGGGATGAAATAAGCTGTCCTCATTACAAATCCCTATCCTGTTTTATTTTATCTCTTCCCTGCAATTGAAAGTTATCTGACTTCCTTCCAAAGTAATAGAGAACAAAGCCTACCATATTTTACACGCTTTAAACCTGATTTTGGATTGTATCAGGAATGAGGAGGAATAGCCTGACTTTGGGTATAACTAAGAATGCCTTAAGACTCTCTCACTCCTGAGCTGGGAAGGAGGTGATGGCAATATCATAGAAATGTGTAAAAAAAGAGAGATCTTTCCATCTAAGACCCTAAAGATCGTAAGACTGGAAAGCTGTGGAAGGTGGTGCAGATATCCAGTCTGGAGGAGATGGGCAGAGTGCTGAGGTCAGTCTTTCCCCATTTGTGTGACGGTGCCCTGATGGCAGGAAGCATGCCGAAAAAGGATACCAGAAAAGAAAATTATTCATTTTAAATAGCTTTGGCAGAAATAAGGTTAGATTTAGGTTTAACAGCAGTTATGGCCATAGCAATTCATGCTGCCAAAAGTTGAAGGTCACCAGTTTTCAATGGTGGATCCTGGGTGGTTGGCAAGAAGACAGATGGAGTGTTACCTGTTTTGAACCTTAGCATGATGTCAAGTTGGAGAGGCCTTGATTTTGACACTCATATCCATCTATCCATTTCCCAAGGAATCCACCAAACTCTTTTCTTGCTTTCCTACAATAAATAAGAATAACACAATCTTCTAACCTTACTGTGGCAAAATAGGGGGCAGTGATGGGGTCAAAAGGACTTGTGCCAGGCTGTTTTTCTGCCAGCTCTGAGAGAGGTGGATAGTGCTTTACCTCAGCTGTTAGAAGTGTTACAGCAGAGGCAGGTTAGCGATTGTCAATGGGACTGTCATTCTATGCTGCCATTGTTGTGTAGTGTCTCAGAAATGGCTGTATAGTACTTTAACAAAGCCCAAGAGCTGAACCTGAAACGCTCCCCATTCTAGGTAACAGGTTGTGGAAACCATGTTACTTCTTTAGTACTGCAAAGAGCCCTTATTGCTATGCTCTGCATAGCTCTCAAATGGATAACTTGAATAAGAGCGAAATGCAGTTCTGCTTGAAGCAAGAGGTAAATGCAGTAAGGAACTCAGATTTATGCAACCCGGTTTTATTGTTAAGCGTCCAGTTGAGGTAACTGACCAATAGGGACATCTAGTGGTCACTCGTTGCAAAATCTTCCAGTCAGCAAGAACAAGACAAGTTAGAAGAACCTTACACATTATTTTTTTCTGGGTGAAATCTGACATATAGTATTTTTATTACTCCAGTATCTACGAAGTCCAGATCTGCCTGAAACCAAATATAAAACCTCAATTTATCATTTCTTTATTTAAAATATTTTTATGTTTCCTTTCAGAGTGAAATCCTTCCAATTCAGGTTATGTTAAAACCTGAAAAGCAACTCCAGAACAACACTTGCAAATGTGTGTGCTCTTCAAGTCAACCTTGACAAATCCATGCAGTTTTCTTGAAAACATTTTTCAGAAATGGTTTTCCATTGCCATTTTCTTAGGTCTGAGAGAAAGTGATTGACCAAGACCACCCAGCTCAAGGCAGCATTAAAACTCATGGGCTCCTGATTTCTATCCCAGCTTTAACTATTACTTCAAACCTTTTCTTTAAAGCAAAACAAGATAGGATGTTAAGAATTAAAAATATGTTTGAAATTTAAAAATGATCAGACTCTGATGAAAAACCAACAAAGTAGATTGAGCTAGTATATATTTTTAGAGGCGGTCCCCAGAACTGGACTGCAGCTGAGAAGGTAAGCATTTAATACACAGCCTTAAAAGCAGGGCATCCACAACAGATTGTAAGATGTGGGCAGGTTCTTATAGTTGCAGATGGTCTTTCATATACCTATTGGTGTTTTTAAGATCATTATGTGCAAGGTTTCAGGACTAATAGCAGAAAATACTTTCCAAATACATCATTAAATTGGGGGCTTTGCTGTCCCTGGGTGTGGCGATAGCAATAAATGTAGAAGTTTTAAAATAGGACTGAAAAAATTCCAGAGGGATTGTGCAAACAATGACTATAATCTTCATAACTGTTTGCTATTTTTGTCATGCTCTGAATATTAACTGAGCATTAACTATGAAATAACAGTGGAAGAGACTGCCATCTTCCTGCCTAAACTTCAAATACATCTAATTGGCTCCCAGACTGAGAAACCAAAATTTTGGGCTAGATGGATGCATTGGAACTCTTATATTCTCATTAGCATTATCATAAATTTGGCCTAAAACTAGATAAGCAACCAATATAACTGAATAACGTTATCTGAATTGGATTAGTCAGAATGGGGCGGTATATAAATGTAAAAAAATATAAATGTAAAAAAAAATAAATTAATTAATGATGACTGCTTTCACTTTTTTCTCTGGGTAGTTTCCCCACTGTGATGAGAACTTTTGCATTTCTATTTAAATAGCAATAATTTCTAAAGAAGTTTCAGTATATAATAATTCAGTCTCCTATGCACACAAGGGTATTCTTTTTTGCTTTCTTTTATTAAGACATCTTATATTTGGTATTTAAAGAAACAAAGTTATTGTCAGAAGTTATCATGCCAGACATGTATTCCTTTCTTTGAGAATGTGGCTAGATTTAAGGATAAAGGAAATGCTGTGGGTGCAGTATACTGAAATGTCTGTAAGGCATTTGATAAAGTAGACCATGTCCTCCTTGATAAACTGCAAGGAAATTGGAAGGAGAATCCCACTACCTAATGGATTTGTAATTGCCTGAATAACTACGGCCAACACATGGCCCTTAATTTATTTATTTATTTATTTATTTTCACATGGGTCTACGCAGGGAGATATGTAGTGGGGTACATCAAGGCCCAGTACTTCCCAACATCTCAGAACATGAAGACTTAGATAAGTAATAATGATGCTCATAAAATTTATGAAACAAGGCTGGGGATGGGGGGGGGGGGTTGCTAGCACTGT
>JANHFL010001749.1:482993-498338 GCA_032468155.1 Oxyrhabdium leporinum | reverse complement strand
CCCGCCCGCGAGCACGTTAGAAGATAAGGTTCAAAATGATCTTGACAGAATTGAATATTGAGTCATGCCTAACAAAACACTATTTAATGACAAGAAAAATAAGATTCCACATTTATGTAGAAAAAAACAGATGCATTTATACAGGACAGGTAATACCTGGCTTGGATTACAGGTTAAACATGAGGTAGCAGTGTGCTGTAGTTGGCAAAAAAGCCAATGCAGTCTTAGGCTGCATCAACACAGGTATAGTGACAGAATCTGTTTTGCATTGGTTAGTCAGCACCTGGAATGCAGTGTCGAGTTCTAATTGCCACAGGACAGGAAAAGATGCTGAGGAATTGGAAAGAGAGTAGTTGTTGGTGCTCCATCACTGGAAGTTTTCCAGAAAAATTTGGTAACCATTTGTCCATGTTGGCATAAGGATTCCTTTCCTAGGCATGGGATTAGACAAGAAAATCTCCAAGATGTCTTCCAACCCTATGATCCTAAACAACCCTCAATGTTTAGACATACAAGTAGTCCTCAGGTTCTGATGGCAATTGGGACTGGGATTGCTGTTGCTTAGTGATATTGTTATACAGTGCAATATAATGTGGCACGTCACTTAACAACAGCAATCCCATCATATATCCACAAAATGCACGGATAATTAAGCAGGTAGTGGTGATTCCAGGTAAGAAGATTGGGAGTACTACAAGGTGTGGGAAAAGGCTTAGAAGGCCTGGTGCAGGCTGCGCACGAGTGCAGAAAGGCCCTGGCTTGGCAGGGCATAAATGTAGGAAGACTGGGAGTATATAGTGCGGCAGGGTATAAACATAGGAAGGCCAGGGGTGCATGGCATGGCAAAGCATGAGCACAGAAAGGCTGGGGAGGACTTACCAGAGTGAGTTGGGATCTTTCTTCCAGCTTCACCATTGAGTTTGCTTGCAGAAACTGGCAGGGAAGGTCACAAATGGTGATCACATGACTGTGAAGACCAGAACTTTGAGGATTGGTCATAAGTACAGTATCACATGTTTAATGCCATTGCAACTTCAAATAACTACTGAACTGGTTAGTAAGCAACAACTACTGGTTGGTAAGCTCCTTATATACTCCTTATAAAAATACAGTTACTGGGCCCTGGAGAATTTTCCTTTGCCACAGCAAATGGATTATTATACTCATCTTCAGGTTCCTGGTTCTGCAGACATAGTGCTTCAATTTATTACTAAAGCACCAACAGATACCTCAAACTGACACTTTTCTCAAATAGCTTGAGGAGACGGTTTCAGTGACAGAGTAACCTTAGCTCCTATTTGTAAGCCTCTCTGGTTGGATTCATACTAATATTTGTTTGTCTTTGGCATAATATTTTGTGTGATTTTAGTCACAATAGTTTTGAATTATTTCTTATGGCTTAGCATGATATACCCAGCCACTATATTGCAAAGTCTTGATTTTAGATGCAAAATTTTATTCATCAAGCGTTTGCCTTGCAAGCTAAATGACAAACTTTATGGCAGATTTTATTTCTGAGTGCTCCCTCCCAAAAAGAAAAATCAAGAAAAACTTTCAATTTCAAATATGATGAGACCATATTAAGAGCTGAATCTTCCCTCCCTTTTTCTACATTGTCACAATATTATAGAAGTAATGGAGAAATAATCGAATGGAAATGTTGGTTGCAAACGGGCATATCTGCATGCATGCTTTAGTTGCTTACTCAATGTATATAATCCATACAAAGATTGCATTAGGCACACAATTCTGTGTTGCATTCAAATGATCAGGCAGAATATACAAGGAGTTTTAGTCGCGGGAAGGCACACCGAACAGATGTCCGAGCTCCCTTTTTATTTAGCACCGCTTGCTCCTCGCATTAGCGGATAAGGTACAAAAAACTCATCTGATCTTACTTGTACATAAACGATTGGTTAACATATGTTTGGGTGTGCTCGTGATACTTTCATGCTTAGCTCGTGTTGCATTCAGCTGACTTCCTTAGACTCATTTTCTTAAAGATATCTACATGCCGTCAAGGCTTACAGATTACCTAGAGAGGATGCATTGTGTTGACGTGACCCTTCCTGATGTGGTTTGCCAGCTATCAAGAAGACCCATAATCCCCACAATTCTGTTATTAGTATATATTTCTTTATTTAAGGGCACTTGCAGTGTAAGTCATCTCTAGGAAGTCACAGCATCATAAACGCAACCTGCCCCAAATATATCTGTGGGCAACATTATGATGGAAGTAGAAACTGGTTGGACTTGCTTGCTTTATGATATCATGAGATGTGTTTTGTAATTTTGATGTCCTCGTGGTTAGAAATGATAAATACCTTGCTGTATCTGAAAGTTTTGGTCTCTATAAATTTCATATTTTTTTTCAACCATCCAAATGGTTGGTAGTCTTCATTGTACCTCATGCAATCAAACTGTGTGATTTTAGTTTGTGTGGCAAGAAAGAATACTGCCTGAATCTCCTCTCAAAACCAGAATCCCAAATTCTAACATTACAAGCAAATACTGTATTTCCCCGAGAATGGATTTTTCCCAACTTATTTAAATTTAAAAGAGAAGGATAATCTTAGGTTTGTGAGGATATGAGCATTCTTTCCCCACCCCTAATATTTTTTTAAAAATCATCGTAAATTCATAGTTCATATTTCTTTTGAAAACAGAATAATCTATATTTCTCAATTCTATGGATTTATTTTATGCCAAGCCATTTTATGCTAAGGCCAATTGCCTCTAGTCATTGGCCAAAATACAATAGTAAGGAAAGTCACATCTCACAAGATCTTGGCAGATTTTAAATGCCATGCAGCAAAATGGACACTTACTTAATTATGGCACCTTCTACACAGCTGCTAACGTCTCCTCTGAAACCATAATCAACTTCTGAGTGTCCTCGCTTGTCCCATTGAATGTCAGGTCTGAACAATTGTGAAGCACTAAAAAGTGACTGCTATCTGATATCTCATCTTGTCTTTTTACGGAAGGGAGGGAGGAAGGGAGAAAAGGAGGAAGGTCCACCAGTCCATGACTGCTGCATGGGGAGAACAAAACTGCCCCTTACAGCCATTAAAGAACAATCATTATTTTAAATATTTTGATTTCTACTTTGTCTTTAATAGCTTGTTTTGCTTATTTGTGCATTGACTACATGCAGTTTGTGTTCTCTTTTAAAAAGTACACTGCTATAACTCTTCCAGAGTAGTCCTGTTATTGATATTTACAATGGTACTACATGGATGCCTTGCTGCAGTTGATCTCTGACTGGGAGTCTCAGCTCCATTCCAAGTGCTGATATGGGATGTTGGTAAATAAAAACTGGAAATAGATTGGCATACCCGCCTACATGATAAAATGGGGTTGATAATATGTTGTTGGGCACAGAAGGCCACCCAATGATGTTGCAATGGAATGGATACATCCCCCCCCCTATTTTTGGAGGGGAATTATGGATGGGAATGGGATCAGGACACCTCTGAGATGCAGGGCATCCATTGTTACCTTACGTTAGCCTAAATCATCATGTAGGGATCTTAGAGGAAATTAAGTGTGTCTAAGGCTAGAAAGAAGTCTAGTATCTTTCTTGCTGATATTCTCTTCTTTAGTTTTCCGCTAATGACATGAAGTGGCCCAAATTGCCCTTAAAAATGGCAACTTGGGGCATTTTTGTATTGTGTGGAGGTTTAGATAGGAATAAGAGGTGCCTTCTACTTTCCAATGTTTGAACAAAATAAATCTGAAGAGTGTAACTATGCATTCTTAGTTGGCTTGACCAACTGCCTGCCTGTTATAGGTTCCCCATCTCTACTATTAGGTTTATAGAAAATAGGCCTTCTATCCATTGCATTTGAAACATTTTAATTGAGCAGCTTTCTGAGAATATTATGAATTCTTTTATAAAGAAATAAAAGTAAAAGAAAGTAGAACATGCTAAAAATGAGAGACAGGTGATAAGAGGCAACTTCTCTAGGTTGGAATGAGATGTTGTTCCATCTTTTCCCATAGGATCTTTTTGTATTGACTGGGGAGGGAAAACAAGGAGCCAGATCATCTTCCCTTGGTCAGTGACAGAAGACAGCTCATCAGGATGGCTTCCCTTATGCAGGCAGATAAAGATGAATTGAAGAGCCTCATGGGAGATTCGATACTGATCCAGAGAATTCCAAGGAGTTGTTCTCCAGGGCTCCATAGCTGTTTAACTTGATCATCTTGAAAGAGTTGGGCAAGTTAGAGGAGAAGGCAGGGCGAGAGGAGGTGAAGAGGTGGCTGATTTCCATAAATGTCTTATTTTTAGTCTCAGGGATGATGAAATACACATACAGTGCAACTAGAAAACAGATACCGCAGAAGACCAGGTAGCAGAAAGGACCAGCTGACATCTGAGATAGAAACAAGGTTGGGTCAGAACAGATTAAAAAAAAACTGGCACTGGCATTCCCCACTGCCCATCACTTAATCCAGCCTTCCCCATTTGGTGGCCTCCAGATATGTTTAAATTTCAGCTCTCACAATTCCCAATCAGTCCGACGATAACAACATAGGTTAAGAGAGGGTGAATTGGTCCAATATAGGAAGAAACACCATTAGTATGTTGACTATTTAAAGTTATTCCCTCTAGTAGATCCTTTACTACTTTACCAATACAGTTTAAGAAGCTAGGAAATTCTCTTAAATCAAGTCAAATAATTAGTCCATCTCGCTTGGTGTCAATTATAGAGATAATTACAACTGTCTGGGAATCACAAGGGGACAGGAGTTTTTTTTCCAGTCCTGCTTATTGGATGCCCAGGAATGATGTGCCATGACCAGCTCAGTTTTGTTACAAATTCTCTTCTCTGTAACTGAGGATGGCTGAGCTCTTGTGATTCCCAAGAGGCTCAGGGAAATTTGCAATGCCAGATTTGGAAAGATGGAGTCTTTGCTTCAGGACTAACTTGACTGGTGCTCCACTAGCATTTTCAGCTTGGTTAGAATCCAGACAATCTGTTTCGGTCCAGATAATATATCCTGTCCCCTATCAGCCCCAGCCAGAATTGTCTACAATGAAGTATGCTTGATATTCCAATTTTCAAACTGGGGATTCCATTTACTAGTGGGGTTTGGGGCATGATTCCACACCTAAATGCTCTGCTCCACCTGTTGACCTATTGACAGTCCCCAACTGCAGTTGTGCAGGCCAATATACTAAGGGGACATAGTGTGTGAAGCATTATCCTTGTCGAGGGAGGCAATTACAGCTCCCAGTCCTATGTTACCTGCAAGAAGGGAAACAGAAAGCCGACAGTGAAGTTCGAGAGCCAGTTGAAGGACCCACCCACAATATAAGCTGATGGCCGATGAGACTGCTTGAAGAGTTCAGTTGTCATCAGAAATGGGATGCCAGCTGTCAGAGAAAGACTGCACTCAGTACCAAGTAAATGAGTTAGGGTCTTACTTTACATGGCTCTTGGGAGGAAATGTGCTTGAATCAGACTCAAAACCACTCGCTGACAAAACTGGGACTAAAGACAGAATTTTGGAGGGAGGATAATATAATAGCATTGTTCCACAGCAAGTAGGGTTGTCAACCTAGTTGCTAAGGCAACAGTGATATGGTTATTTTCCTCTTTGTCGCCCCACCCCCCAGCGCTTTCACATGTTTGAGCCATCCCTTCAATAGCTGAAATTACAGAGCACTTTCAAAGGGCATGAAATATCCCAAATTGTTTTACGATTCAGCTTAGTTCCACACTCAAAACATGTAATACAATGCTGGTACCTTTAAGAAAAGTGTTGCCCTGGATCCTGACACCATCCTTTGCCTTGGTGCAAAAGAACTACCCTCTTTTATCTAGCCCCAATTTAAACAGCACAACTGCTTTTTTAGAAGCACACAGTACTGCTTCCTAAAATGGTTGTGGGTTTTTTCCCCCCAAGCCTTAATAAAAAATTCTACCCATGAAGTATTCAGAAAAAACACTGAATGAGCATTGCTTACAGATCACCCAGAGTGGGAAGAGAGATATTTTTATTTTAAAAGTCAGATTCATCATTGTTTGTGAACAATGAGCCATTAAAATCCTAATTAAAGATGTAATTACAGCGAATAAATTCTTGGCCGACAATGAGTTATGGATTTGTTAGAGGCTCCACTAATACATCAATTGGGTAAACCAGCACCCAGCTCGTCCATCATATTTAGAGTGCTCTACATTTGCCTCTTGGTTAGCAGAAGAATTGCCTCTGCAGCACAAAATAAAGAAGCAGTAAAACTCAGAGAGGCAACTTGCATCTTGACACTTCAAAGGGAAGGTGTCATTGCCTTGAGCGCCTGAACAAAGGTATGATATAAATTAAATAAATAAAATGAACACGCGAATGAACAAATGAATGAATGAATGAATGGAAAGATTTTTTTGCCTTGTTCTCCTGAATGAAAAGTGGTCTCTAGAAATATAATAAAAAAATAAAATGAATGAATGAATGACTAGGCTGGTCATATAAATTTCTACATTGTCCTGCTACACTTGATCTTGTGGTAGTCCAAAACTGCACAATCAAGGTTATATTATGCCAATGTTAACCAATTCTAAATGCATTTAACAAAATCCTATTTAGGACAATGCACATAAAAGAAAACTTGCCACTGTTCATTCCATCTCTTCAACATACCAATTTATTGAGCATTTTATTAAATATTTTCTTATTTTTAAGTTTGATGCTAACTGCAATCCTTCTGATGCATGGTAATATAGAATAAATGTTTTGGTATCTTTTTATACCTCAGATACTTTTCCCTGCTCCGCAAACTTACCTGGTCCCATGCAAAATCCTGCAATGATTCCAACCACAAAAGCCACACTGAGGTAATGCATCCAGGACACACTTGGCTGAAAAATAACATCCAATTGTTGGGATTTGTTAATGTAAAATGCAAATAATTACTTTTCTCTTAATCACAAATCCCTAAATCCCCTCTATTCCAGTTCTGCATTCTATAAGTCCTAGCTGTGGACTCCAAACTGTGCTAATTTTATTGTTTTTGTTTGTTTGGAGTGATAGTCAATATTCTGGTGTCTTGGATCTAACTATTCTGTTCTCTTCTTCTGTCCTCCTATTTTGCAACTCAGCTTTTCATATTCTGATTAATATTTCAGAATGGTAGGATTCTTTTGCATTTCCTCAGTTGTGCCCGTTTTGATCTTCAGAATGTTTTGCATTCATGCACCAGAGCTACTTTTCTTTTCTTCTTAATTTTGAGATAGAAAAAAGCAGCTCTGGGAGCCTTCACATGCACAAAAAGTCACTGCTGTCACCTCTAAAACCACAGCCTGAAGTGAAAATCAGATTCAAATTAGATTACTTGGTATGACTCTATGCGGAAAGATGTTTTTACCTGAAGCACCAGGGACAGGGTGATGCCAGCACAACAGATGCCCATAAAACAGAAGCCAACTATGAGGAGAGAGCGACGTCCCACCTTCTCAATGGTAAAACACTGCAGGGGAAAAGGGAGCACAAGAAAGATACTGGCTGTTAGATTTTATGTTCTTACATGCATGTAGGTGCTACAAAAGTCTGATCGTTTGCATGCTTAAATTAATTGATGTTACTTGCACATTTTGAACTCCAGCACAATTTTTTTTTCACATTCTACTCTTTTGCAAGAAAACTCTCAAATTTAAAAATGTATATAGAAATGTATAGATTTGGTAAATATATATCCAAAAGAAAGTTGCATTGAAAAAAATTATCTATTAGAGAATATTGTATAAAAAATAAAAGGAAATTTTCTTGGAAATTATTTTTTTTGGCATTTTTACATTTAATACTGAAAGGACATGAATACTGACTGCATGAACCAAATGTGATACTTACACACCAGGCAAGCATACTGGGAAGACACAACAATGCTACACAGAATTATTGCTAAAGAGTAAATTGACAAAAATACTATTTGGTGCCATGCAAAAGAGATAGAATGTCAGCCTCTAAAATTCTACTCCACCCCACCATTAGGTAGATACCAAGATCCTTTAAAAGAGCAATGGGACCACTGAATCTCCTGAATGAAATATTCTAAGATCCAATATACTTACTCCCTTAAGTATAATGCTCTAGAATCGGGTGGGAAGGGAAGATTTAATTGAGGAAGTAGAAGTGAAAGGAACATTAGACTATTTAATGCTAGAGTTCTTTATTTTAAGGGAAACTGAGCATAGTCCTATGTGTATCTTGGATTCCAAAAAAAGTATATTTTAATAAACTCAAAGCAATTATAAGTAGGATCCCACGACAGGGGAACTAATGTAAAAAGGATCTCTGGAGGACAGAAGTTCTAAAGCAAGAGCAACTACAAACAATTCCAATAAGAGAAATAATGGAAACAGAAGCAGCAAATGTGTCTAGTGAAAATAGTCAGGAAATAGAAAGAGGGACAGATCACAAAGGAACAGGTAGTTATCCAGAACTGTTGTTTAACTAAGCAAAATCTCAGATTGAAATAAGGTTAGGAGAGGATTCTAACACTAACAAAAATGTTTTTTTAGATACATTCTAAATAAACAGAAAAGGAAAGAATGAGCTACTTAATGAAAATGGCAAAATGCTAACAGGTAACAAAGAAAAAACAAAATTATTCAGTTCCTATTTTGGTTCAGTCTTCTCCAAGAAGAAGATATGTTTTCCATCAGGAAATTGTTCAAAGCAGGATCAGAGAAAGGACTGAATGCTTATTGATCAAACATATGATTCCAAGCAATGTGAGTTTCCTTGAATAAGTAAGCTGTCTTACCTCCCTTGAAGAAAGCAATAGTGTAGCCCCTCCTTGAGCCATCACTTGGAAAAAGTTCCCTAACCTTCTCATAGTCACTTATGCACTCATTATCTTGCTTGGATAATGCAATGTGTTCCATATAGAGCTACCCTTGGACGCTACTACTGGACTATAGCTGGCTCAGAATGCAGCAGTTTGAGTAGATATGGGTGCATCTTAGTTTGTCCACGGGAAACCATTACTTTCCAAGTTGCCATGGCTATCAATTGGCTTCTAGGTGGAATTCAAAGTCCTAGTTGTTACCATAACATTCTTCATGTATCACATCATCGATATCTATAGGATCACCACCCATGTCCAATTGATTTTGCTCATCTTATAGAGCTGGTAAACTGACCATGTTCCATGTCCCAACAATAAAATAGATTTGATGGGACCTCATAGACCAGGCTTGTCAAACTCACAGCCCGCGGGCTGGATTTGTCACGCGCTGGCCACGCCCATGCCCAGTTTAGTGAAGGGGAAAAAAGTTGTGATACATCATGTGACGATGACATGATGACATGAATTTGACACCCCTGTGATAGACTGACCATCTTTCTGGCCACCCCCTTGTCTAGAAAGCATTCCCCTCTAATCCACATGGCTCTGACCTTGATGATTTTTGGGATGCCTCAAAGACTTGGTTGTTAAGCAGGCTACAGTACTTTTTGGGCTACTTTTTAATCCTATGGATATTTTAGTTTGGGAAATGTTTTCGTATATGTAGTGTTTAATGTTGTTATTTGTTTTGCTTTTAAATGCGTTGATTAATTTACCGTATAATACCAAGGCTGTTTTTGATGATGAAGGTCTTTATCATCTAGAATCTTATTTGACATTATGTAGAATCCACTTGGATTTATTGTATATGGGAAATAAATTGCACAAATAAATGGTAAACATTATGTGTGAGTTTAATTTTCCAGTACCACATAAATTACATCTAGGATACTGAAGGAACTAGATGCTGTTCTGGCCAAGTATTTATGTATTATTCAGGAGGATTGGTGAAATGTTATAGGACAGCAGGAGAGCAAAATCCTATCTTTAAAAGATCTAGCAAACTACAGATCAGGCAGTCTGAGTTCAATATCTGGAAAGTCCATAGATCATAAACTGATTAATCTGTAAGCACCTTGGAAACAATGTATTATTTACCAGACGTATGAATGACTAATGGTATCTCATTATTTTGATCAAATATATGCTGATTTGATCCCTATATGCTGATTAGCTAGTTAATAAAATATGGCTGGGTGGCATGACACATAAGTGGAGACATAATTTAAATGTTTGAAAATATGACTGAACAATGCTCATCACTAGTCCTCATCAAATTTGAGGAATGTATTGAATGAGAGTGCCTACAAGAATCAGTCATGGATATTCTACTCTTAAAAACGTTTTGTTTGTATAGATAGTCCTTGACATACAACCATTCATTTAGTGACCGTTCAAAGTTACAATGTAATTTGTGACCATTTTTTCACACTTATGACCGTGGTGGCATCCCTATGGTCGCATGATCAAAATATGGATGCTTGGCCACTGGTTCATATTTATGATGGTTGCAATGTCCTGGGTTCACGTGATCACCTTTTGTAACCTTCTGACACACAAAATCAACGGGGAAGCCAGATTGATTTAAAAACCGTATTACTAACTTAATAACTGTAGTGATTCACTTCAGAATTGTAGCAAGAAAGATCATAAAACAGGCAAAACTCATTTAACAACTGTCTCACTTAGCAACATAAATTTTGGCTCAATTGGGGTCGTACCTCGAGGACTACCTGCATTCAAATTTTAATTGAAGTGATGCAGGGAATATTTACAAAAGCTGTAGATAAAGAGACACAGACGAAAACAGGAGTTAAAATCAAAACAGTTTAATAAGTTAGAAACATGACTTGAAAACAACAAGATAGAATTGATCAGAGTCCATTATAAAGTGCCTCACATAAATCAAATACCCAAGAATAGAATGACATATACTTGGCTTGGCAACAATACTTATGAAAGCAATCTTGTTATATATCTTGACTACTGTGCTTATTTCTAGGCACTACACTCTACAGTACAGATTGTTAATATAGAGGGATACTGGAACCGGTTCAGAGAAAGGCAGTGAAGATGACCGTAGGATTAGGCACCAAGTGCTTCTGACTAACTAAAAAAGCTTCTTGAATGAGAAGCAAAACATCTTCAAGGAAAAACAAAGTCCAGTTGCCACTTGAAAAAGCACCTTTGGGTCTCTATTATATGTGTTCTAGTATGACAATAAAGATTTAATTCCTAACTGTAGTCGTACAAACCTTGTGCCGAGTTTGTGCCTGCCTTAGGGGAGTCTGACACCTAAAGAGACATATGAAAACATTCTTTAAATACCTTCATATGAAAGGTCAAGAGTTGCTCTCAATGACAGATTTAACTTACGGGGCAGTAGATTCCAAGTGAATATTAGAAAATGTTCCAACAGTAAGAACAATGAAATGAGTTGTCCAAAGCTGTGGTGGCAAAAAATCAGAAAGAGTCTGGTAGCATCTTTCCCAACAGACACATTTTTAAAAAGGCATAATCCTGATCTCCTTTTATTGCCTCAAGCAGAGACTTGACAATCCTCTACCTCAGTTGCTTTGATTTGGAATCTGGCAGTGAAATTGTAGGTGGTGGTGTGGAGGTGTTAGCCTCGATGGCCTAAATAGTTCTTCTAAGTATGATCTATGAAGCTAAAAAGCAGCTGGGGGGAGGATGGGGGGAAGGAGAGAGTCCTATTTGATTAGAATTGATGAAAAGGGACTGAGAGGTAGGGATCTGTAGATATATCCCTGGAAGAAAAGAAAGTCTAGACAATTAGAAATGGCCTCTGGCACTATCCCATGATTGGGAAGGGATGCTAGAGTAAAGGAGATATCCTGGGATGCTGAGTCTATATTGCCAAGTTGGGAGAAAAGAAGCTGCCAGAAGGAAGCCAAAGCAGAGAGGCTGCTGACAGCAGAAAAAATGCCTGTAATTTTATAACCAACCTCAGTGCCTCCATTGGGGGCCATCTTTGTTGGCACTCAGGAGCAATCAGGCTGATGGAGTGATGAGCCTGCCAGAAGCAGGCCTTGCTGATGGGCAGCAAAGACAGTCAGTGGATGGAAGAGTTACGGGTCTGTGTAAGAGGGAAAGAGGTGTGGGTCAAACACAGGCAGCCCTCCTGGCCCAGCTGAAAAGTTGTCTTAGCTCAGCTAAAATCTGGAATCAAAGGACAAGCAGACTCTCTTACTATAATAATATTGGGGCTTGGATTTTCAGTAATTTATACCTCTGCTCTAGCAAAATAAACAAACCAAATTCCCACAACAGGCATGCTTTTATATTGGAACTACTAGAGTTCTCATCCAAGTTTCTCAAATATTCCAGCTCACGTATTTCTAGAATCCCATAGCTTAATATTATTTTGTTCAGCCAAGTTTATTTCCCTATTGTCCAGCTTTCCCAAGTTGGTTAAGAGCTCTGGGACTGTAAACCAAACAAATATGGAAGACATCAGGTATAAAGACTGGATTAATCCAAATATCACCTAAACAGCATTATTTTTAGGGAGAGACATTCTACCCCTTACTCCCCACACTTACGCCAATTAAGCCAGCGACAACCTCAATAGCACCAGTGCCCACGGTAGCGTAAGGGATATCAGGATCAGGAATGCCAGCATTCTTAAATATAGCATTTGTGTAAAACCAGATCTGTCAATGAAGAAGCAAAGACATAAGTATGTGTTGGTTTGATTTGTATTTAGTTTTCATAACTCTTGGGAAGTTCATCTTGGGAACAGCTCATCAGAAATAAGAAACTATTGTATACGTCCAGCCAGTTTTAACAATACATCTATTCAGTTTTGTTAATACCGCCTTCCACTAGCATTTCAGAGTTTCAGACAGGAATCATACAAATCTGTACAGCCTGGGAAGTGAACATGAGACTTTTGCACGCAAAGCTTATGTTGTGTTACTGAGCAATGGTTTTCTTCCCTGATATAACACTAGTATCTGATTACATTCCCTAATAAAATACTGCTAATAAGTGGTAAAGGAGCTGAAATGGTGTAATAATGAAAAGACTGGAATATTTTCCTTACAAACAACTGCTACAATATTGGGATCTGTTAACTGAGAGCCAAGATGGGCTATGGAGTGCATAATAAGATGTAAGCACATTGTGAAAATATGAACAGGGAAAAGGCAACATATCTCCTTTCCCCAAATACAGTTATTAGAATTCAGGGAGATTTACTGAAACTAAATGGGGAAGCTTCATAAGAAAAGTGTCTCCTCACTGAATGCAACACGAAACTACTGAACATATCTGAGTTACAAAATTCCAGATGACCATTAGATGGCTGGAAATAGTTATATATGCAGTCTGGACTTGGTAGTCTTACTATAGTGGGAAATAGAGCTGAACTACATGATCTCTTAGTCTGATTCTGTTGGCCTCTTATGTTCTTATACACCATAAACAGCATTTTCAATCTTTGAATACAAATCAGTGGGGCTTAATTAAAACACTTTGGGACTCTGGCCAACCTTAAATGCCTAGGCATGGAAGCTAATTAGAACTGGGAGGTTGGAAAACATTCTCAAAATATCCCAACTCATTCCCATAAGGTTGCTTAAAAAGCTACATAGGTATCAAATCACCAGGATTTGACTTTCAGAAGAAGATCTATACTTACTAAAAGTTTGTGCAGTAACATCACTCTATTTTTGTTTTGTATTGAAGTTTTGGAAATAGAAAAATTGTTCTAGTACGCAAAGTTATTGTGAGAATGATTACTCCTAATTATTTGAAACAGGCAATGTAACATGGATTAAGACTTTGAGCTGAACGAACTCTTCTCAGCTAGCTCTCTGTTCTCTTGGTAGTCAATGGTCTACACTTTTCTTTCATCACAAAGAAGTTGGTAAAAATAGACAGGGACCTGAAAAAAAAAGTTTTAAGAGGGAGAGAGGAGGGCCAGGTCACAATCCACTTGATTCTGAAGTTACAGAAGGTAAAAGAGGATTAGCAGGACCACAGTATTGTGACTGCATTCTAATCCCAAAGATTATGACCTAACACATTCATTCTTACCGCATCAATTCCAGAGAGCTGCATACCCATGTTGATCACTACTACAGACAGTACTTGCCATTGCACAGAATGATCTGAGAGCAGTTGCCGGACAGACATGGCTTTCACTGAGGCAAGTGAACGCTTTTCTTCCTCTATCTCCGCAATGGTATCCTGCACATTATGTTGACCAAGGAACAAGCTTGATGCTGTAGGATGAGAACAACATGTTAGTCTACATTCCAGAGCACTGCAGGATGGGAGAAGGGGTTTTCTGGACCCAAGGGACAACATCCAAATCATTTTCAAGGGGAAGAGGCAAAGGTTGTAATGTTTAATGTTATATCTCTGCTCTGAATGCAATGTAAAATAATATGCAGATTAATATAGAAATATGTAGATTCAATTTAATATATTTAATAAAAATATATTGCTCATAAGCTGTGAAATTCTTGCAGCTCCTCAAATTGGTGAACTTCAGATATGGATTTCAATTCTTACAATTCCCAGCCAACCTAGGAGCTGAAATCATAGGAACTCCAGAAATCAGTGAGGCATCAGTGGGAAGTGGGGGCCTGACAGAATTTATTTTATTGTTGAGCCCTTCATTTGTGGCCTGCTCTGGCAAAAAAAAATAATGTTATTGAACTATAAGAATTGAATAATTGTTATCAGTGAGGCAAAATCAAGCAGTCTTTTTGGAGTTTCCAAAATGGATTAGAATGACCACACTTTTAACGAAACTGCACTTGGCTTTAGTAGAGGAAATACAGTAGATAAAAATACATTACCATTTGAAATATCGTTAGGCGTTAGATTAATTCTACTGCATTTTCAAGTGCTGGGTGATGTATTAAAGAGATGCAAAGGGAACTTTAATTACCTGAGAGCCAAAATGGGAAAATGAAGCCAAATTATACTACATATTATTGGCTGGAATCCCTAATAGTTAAATTTAGGAGCAAGAACAGATATTCAGTATTAGACTCAGACAAAGGAGTCAGTTAGATTACTCTGAGCCGCTTTTGGGCTAAGACAACTTCACTGGATGGCTGTTATAATAGAATGATGTGAATGCCAGCTTGAGGAAGAATTTTTGTAAATCTATTTAAAAGGCTTCTATGTCATTTCAGTAATCACAGCTCAAAATGGCTCATGGAAATAATATAAATATTAGTCAGAGAAAACAACAAAAACGTTTCTGACAACCTGGAAACTTATATGGACTTTTTGCTGAAAGAAAAAA
Source organism: Oxyrhabdium leporinum (assembly GCA_032468155.1). Taxonomy (NCBI): domain Eukaryota; kingdom Metazoa; phylum Chordata; class Lepidosauria; order Squamata; family Cyclocoridae; genus Oxyrhabdium; species Oxyrhabdium leporinum. Next base: position 483,195 of record JANHFL010001749.1, on the reverse strand, counting down.
AATGATGATTTATGAGTTTTAAGATTAAAAATAATGTGGCTTAAAAGAGGCTGAAGGAACATGTAGTAATATTGAAGAGGGAGGTGACATTTTAATTATCAAAAAGAAAGTTGGAAATAATTGTATTTCATTTTCTTTCTTTCTTTCTTTCTTTCTTTCTTTCTTTCTTTCTTTCTTTCTTTCTTTCTTTCTTTCTTTCTTT
>JANHFL010001749.1:450037-473359 GCA_032468155.1 Oxyrhabdium leporinum | reverse complement strand
TAATAATAATAATAATAATAATAATAATAATAATATATTACAGTTATTTTCAATCACAAATCATATTGAAAAAAAACTCTAATTATAAACATAAACTATGAAGCAAAACACTAAAAAAGTATCAATGCTTCAATCCAAATCTCAGCATCCAAGAGAAAAAAGAACTATGGGATAGTAACTGCATAACTGTACAATAGATCAGCTTGTGCTCTTGCGTTATCCTCAAAGTTTGCTGGAAAACCATTTTTCTCTTTGTGCTGGAAAGGTCATAGTGACGAGGCAGGCAGATCACCTTGGAGAGAGCCTTCTACAATAGGGCCTGCATGATTAGAGTTCTGTATCTTTCATTCCCACCATTACACTTCAAATAGCCAGAAGACATGGACCTGATCCTCAGGATGAAGCTTGAAAAGTAAAAGTCACTACTCTGAACTGGACCCCAAAATGAGAAATAAATAATAGAAAAGATGGGTTCTTTGTAGTGAAATTTCTGGTATTTGTAGGATCAACCAAGTGCTCATCAAAATACACTGAATAAACTAAACTAGATGTTACAGATAGTCCTCAACTTATGGCCATAAAGGACTGTGCTCATCATGGTTGTAAGTTGTGGACCAGCCATGTGACTAACCTGATTTTATGACCTTCTTTACAGCAGTCATTAGGTGACTGCTCTGGACATAAAATGATTACTGTGATCCTTAAATGAACCAGTGGTTTGCTATGAGCCAGTTTTGCCCAAAAATAACTAATTTTTTTTCAAGGATTTGGCTTCCTAAAAATCATTTGGTGATTATGATAGACCTTTCAAGCTGAAAATAAATATAATTTTAGAATGACTGTATCATGTAAGAATCTTGAGAAATATGAAATTGACTTTCAATGGCTGTAATGTACTTAATCACATAATGTTTCCAACACGCTGCATGAGTTTGACAGGTTTTTTGCTACAAATTTTCATTTGTACTCACTGTCTGGTGCAACTTGCTGGCAGTGTCCAACAATAATCAGCCAGCATTAATGGATTCCAGTTGCCCTGATACCATTTTTCCATTATGGCAATGTCCTGGCAAAAACTTTCACCATGTTAGTCACTGACTGCATCTACATTTTGGAGAAAGGAGTCCAGATGTCAATGCAGAAAATGAATCTTCAGTGCCCTTCATGGTTTTGTATGCCGTAAGAAATTTGTAAACCAGCTGAATGTAATTTGGTGTTCTGTATCTGCCAAAAAAATTTCTCAATTCTCAAATGCTTTCCAGAAGATTTTCTCTAGCCCCATCAACAGATCTTCAAACTGCTTGTCATTGATGATGTATCTGATTTGTGGACCAACAAAAATGCCTTCCTTAAATTCGGCATCAATTATTATTGGGAAAAAAGACCCCTTCACCTTCTTTGTTCATCACTTTCAAAAAGTTTTTCATCAGTCCACGTTTTATGTGAAGAAGAGCAAACATTTCTTTGGTGGGTCAACAAGCGGTTCATGTGCCACATTTTTCTGTCCTGGAACCAAATTCTTTTGGAATGGCCATTTCTTTATAAAATAATGTAACTTCCCTGCAAGGAGCAGAGCCACTATTTTTAGATCTCAGATATTCCAGCTGTATATGGTGTACTGGATGTGCTTCAACAATAGTTCCATGTTTTCATATATTTCTTTCGGGTGTAATGCATAGCGAACAGATACTGAAGGATGTACATTGCCATTCTGTAAAAACGGAAGTTTTCTATAAAATTGTATGTGATAGGTTATATTACAGTTATTTTGTGATTAGCAGCCAAAAATCTGTAAGATACATCCAAAGGTGTTCAGAAAGCATATTCTTTGCTGTCCAGTGAAATCAGAAGTATATGCTGTTTTTTGGCAAAACCATCATAAAATGCAGTCTTTTGACTGTGAGACAGTGTGAATGGCTAGAAATATGGGTCGGTTGCTGAATGTCCAAAATGTGATCACATGACCATGGGCAGGTAGCCATTGGAACTTTGGAACTGGAACTTTTAATGTATGTATCTCCAGGAAGGCCTATGGTAACTTCAAAAGGTTGTTAAGCGACCAGCCGTAAGTCAAGGACTACCTGTACCACCCCATGAACAATAGCAGCATTATCTGCATTCTCCAATGCACTTAGGAGCCATAAAAACCTAAGCTGATAGAAAGCATGCCTGACTAGAGGATCACCCAAGAGTAGCTCTAAATTGTTAGCCAAGCTCTGAAAAGCAAAATGCGGCTCTATTGCACCAGGTCAAACGGTAATATTTCAATACTGTATATTATTCAACCTTTTGGAAAGAAGGAAAAGATTTATAATGAGACAAAATGGAAGAGAATATCACAAAAGGAAGAAATCTTTGAACCCATTTAACTAACACAGAACATTGGACAGAAAGAGAAGGGCCAGCTATTAGACAGGTTTAGCTAGTATTTGTCAGGAAATATAGAGAGACAATATGTTTTATAACATGTTTTTTATCACCCAACTTAATACTACTGAAATTGCTGAGAAAGGTATGCAGAAACTTTCTCTAAAGCAACCTCTAGCAATTAAGATGGATTTCTTCAGTGAAAGCTGCTTTGGAAAGAAAACATATTCCCTGCCCTCCCTGGATGGATCCCACACATGTATACACCACAAGAGTGAGGATATTGTAAAGTGGGGCATTAAGAAAAGATTGATTATGCTTATAGGTATAGGAGCATGCAATTCAGTCGAAGAGAGAGAATTAGTAAAAATACAAGAAGACAAATGAGTAAGATGGTGGAAAGGAAAATGATTTCTTCTTGCCTTCCTTAACCTCCTGAAGTTTTGACTTAGTTTTTTCATGCTTGCCCAATATGTCAACCCACCAGACGTTACTATGTGCATCCACATCTACTCTTCCACTCCAGAATTATATCAGGTTCCATTACAGGCAGCATGTTTGTCAGCTGCACAACAGAGCAATGTGGTAAACCACTGAACTTGGCCAAGAATGAATGCACAGTGACAGATTATTGGAGCTACAGCTAATAAACATTCCAGGCTAAATGGTACCTACTAGGCTATTTTAGTCCAGCCTTTACTTTCTTCATGGTTATTTTATACCTCAGTACTGGCTTCAGAACTCTTGAGCTATTAAAGTATGATAGTTCTGCTAAATTTGGAAAGAAAAAGTATCACCACCACTCCTTGGCTCAAAGCAATTATTAGTAGCAATGGCAATAGCACTTAGACTTACATACTGCTTCACAGTACTTTATACAGCCCTCTCTAAGTGGTTTGCAGAGAAAGCATATTGTCTCCAACAATCTGGGGACACTATTTTACCAACCTAGGAAGGACGGAAGGCTTGAGCTAGTGAGAATCAAACTGCCAAACTGCTGGCTGTTGGCAGTCAGCAGAATTAGTCTGCAATACTGCATTCTAACCACTGTAGCACCATGCTCCTATATCTTAATCAGCAATATATACATTAAAAAAAAATCCTCCCAATGAGTGAAATAAAATAAATAGGGGATGGATTTAGAACAAGGAGGAATAACTTTCACCAAAACTTATTTCAATCAATCATTCATCCAACTGTATGCAAAGTGATTTGAAAAATCCCAAGGTTAGGGTATTATTTCCCAAAGACCTACTTAACAGCAATACAAACACAAATTGTTATTTCAGAGAAAGTGACCACTGCAGCTGGAAAGATCTTAAATGCTCAAATCTACCATACATTTTGGTTTCAAGTTTTTCAAACTATATCTAGGAGATTATTCCACACAACCCAGAACACAGAGGAGCTGGGAAAATAGCCTTGGCCTGAATTCTTAGATGGGGTGTAATTAAAATTCCAAGTGACCACCGGTACTTGAAAAATGCCAGATGATAAGACCACTCCTCCTTGAAAGGAAAAAAAAATGGGCAGGTGACAAATATAAAAGTAAAAAACCAACGAACACTTACCCTTGTAATCTTCCTTGGGAATGCAGAAAGGGGGCTGTTGCCCATTTGTGAAAGACAGCCTGGCATCCTATGATACAAGCTTGGTAAAAAGAAGGGGAATTCCCTTGTTGTGAGCTGGCAATCATTTCAATGTCATGAATATAATTTTTCGTGAGAAAAAAAAAGGTGAAGACAGAAAAAAATTATAGAACATTGTAAAGAAACTCCTAGCCCAAGACTGGGAGCTCCCAGGTTCTGCCAAATGACAAACGGGAAGGAAAAGTTATTTACACTGGGGCCAAACTAAGTAAAGGATAGGCGTAAGAAGAAAGATGCAAGAGAGGAAGAAAATTTCTCTTTTAAATAACTTAATAAAAAGAGGACCTAATCACATGATGGACAAAGCAAATCTTATTAAGTATTTGGAACTGCACAGCCCAGAGCACAATTAATGATCTCTGTGCTTGGATGATAGCCGCCACAAGGAGAAGAATGTATTGAAGCAGGTTGGGGTTTTTTTAAGATATTGTATAAAGAAATGTCAGACTCGCATTCTAATCAACCAAGCTTGATTAAAAGGAATCCATGTTTAGTCTGACCTAAATAATGTTGCAGATCCTGCAGATGAAACTCAAATACTTTGGCCACCTAATGAGAAGGAAGGATTCACTGGAGAAGAGCTGGGAACGATTGAGGGCAAAAGGAGGGGACAGCAGAGAATGAGATGGCTGGATGGAGTCACTGAAGCAGTCGGCGTGAGCTTAAATGGACTCCGGGGGATGTAGAGGACAGGAAGGCCTGAAGGAACGTTGTCCATGGGGTCACGATGGGTCAGTCATGACTTCGCAACTAACAACAACAAAAAATAATGTTTCCATGTTCTTTATTACCATTCCTTGGATTTTAAGCATGTTTCTTGACCTGTTTCATTTGTGTATGATATGTACAAACAGTGGTACAGTATGTACCCAGTGGAATATATACACAAAGAGCACAACATCACAGATGAATGTGAATGATGGAAATGGGGATGAAATAAACCACTTAGTTATTCCTTAATTTTGGATCTTGGATTATTCCATTTCGGAATATATCACCCCATAGCTTTCCAAATCATTTATAATCCTAAAGCATCTTCAAATCACTTCCTGGGTTTTTTTCCCCATCAACTGCCATTACTGAAGATTTTCCTTAATTTGGAGCCAGGAAATTAAAAAAAAAAAACATTCTTCATAAACACTAACATAAACCTTAATAGTCCTCCAAAATCCAGGAAGAAAGGAAAATCTCACTTCCAGCTATATATGATTCAAGCTCACCACTTTGCACCCCTGACTTACTGCTTGTCTTGGCTGGAGATATCAATTGTAAGTTTCAAAAATGCAAATACGCGGTACAGACACAAAAAATTAGCCCACTTCTGCTTTAGATTTTTAAACACGACAGTATTATTCAATAATATATTTTGTCAAGAAAACTGGAAGATTCTGAAGAAGCCTGATACAGCCTTAGGCCAATAAAGGCTAGGAACCATAGTTTGAAATTTGTTCCGTCCCACTGTATTTATCTGAATTATATCTTGCTATCTTAAATCCTGACAGAGATTATCTACTTTAATACTGATTGAGCGGGAGGTCTACTAATCTCAAATGACTTAAATTGAGGTAGTTTTTTCCAGCTTGGACCCTTCAGATATGTTAGCATTTTTCACTTCCAGAAATTATAGGCAGCAGATCTGATGCAGCTGGGAGCACAGGACTAGAAATAAGGTGGCAATAAGGTATTTTGACTCCACATGTTAAAGAAATTCTTTCCTCTGGCCCTTCCTCAAAGTTGATAAGGGCCCATAGTTGCTGGCATCTGTTTGTGTTGCTCCCTCTCCCATAAATTATTCCTGGCGCTTTCAGAGTTCTTCCCCATGCAGCTTTTGATATGCTTTCCTCCCATCCTATATTGCTTGGGAAATGCTGCCCCACAGTGTTCCTCTTGCTGGCAGCAGGGCTGTGGTGGCTGCTTTTAGAGGGGTGAGGAATCCTGAAGGAGGAATCCTGGATGGAAAGGGGTCTACAGGGGTGGTCTCAGGTGCCTTCTCCATATTCGTAGAATGTTTGCATATGGAAACACTAAAGTTTTGCAAGATAATCTTTTCTGGCATTAAGAGGCTCTGCTGCGAGGTAGACATCTACACATCTCAGTATTGAGGCAAGGGAACTGTGTATATGAGCCCTAAACATTTAACAAACACAGAATGTTTTTGACAATCATATTCAAAGCATTTGCTAATCACATGTGGCCTGAAGTCCTCAGATTCTGCTTCTCTTCCATATGAACCTTGAGGTTTGCATTGGCACAGTATACAACACAACTCTTGTCATCCAATTTTCCAGCATTTTAAAGAGTATTTCCTGCAGGGTGTGTCAGTCTGGGTTTAAGCAGCAATATGAATGGCTAGTTTCAAAGAAAATTGCTGCTTTTATATAGAATAAATTTATTTAGTTTCCTTAATACTACTTGAAAATATCCAAGCAGAAACTAATTTAGGAATCATGTGACTGTAATCAATGATTCCAGAAGTAGCATTTCCATTTTGGAAGAACTGACAAAATATAAAAGTAAACAGCTTTGCATAGTTAATAAAGATTTGGGTTGACAAATAAAAATAATAATAATGGCACAATAGAACCCCTAAGCAGTAAGCACCATTCATTTTGAAGTTCTAGGCAGAAGTTTCTTTATATGGAAAGTTTTGGTTGGTCAGTCACTTAATTTCATTGCAGAAAGACTTGACATTTCAGCATTGAAAGAATGCAGTTTCTTCCTTTCCCAGCGCAGAGATTCTTCATTGTGCTCATAAAAGAATCACTTCATACTGTATTTTATAGGGAATTGAGGGAGCTTTTGCCGAAAGTAGTAATTCTGCAAAGGTAATGTATTACTTGCTGGCAACTGGCAACACCTCCAGCTATTATAGCTGTCCAATATATCAAATGGCAGGCAAGGAATCAGAATCTGTCCTTCTCTTCAGTCCCAGAATAATTACAATTGCATGCAAACATTTACACACTCCTGGCTCTGTTTAACTTTGTAGTATATCAAGGTTAGTCACCTGTTCCTTAGGGATTTATTGGGATGCACAATTTCACAGGTGATATCTAAACTTCCAACAGTACTTCAGCATTAATATTGAGGGCTGGACTTTATAAAACAGCCTTCCCTAACTTCGAGAGGTAATTTCTAGACCATGTGCTGGACTTCCAACTTCCTCCTATCCTTAGCTTGGCATACATCTGATTTGAGTTGGACTTCTTCAGCTTTGGCAAGGCTATTGTAAATTTAAAAATAATTACAAAGGTTGGGAGAGGGAAGAAACCCATTTACCTGGTTTTGGCATTGCACAAATTCGAATTTCTTCTTTATGGCTCAATGTGAATTCAGCTACTGTAACGCGTTGTAATTGTACCTCATTAATTGATGAATCATCAAATAATGGTTTATGTGAGAATCTCTCCAATCATTTCTGAAACCAACCATCAAGAATAATATTGCACTAATAAAATGAGTCTATTGGCCCCAGTCCTTTGCGTGTATTCTGTTCTGATCTCGGAATGTGAAAGAGAGAATATTGCCTCCAGTATGTGGATACCAGTTTGAAGAGATTCCTGTCTGATAATCTGCATAGCTGTGAAATATTATGAGAGTGATGAGTGATTGATCATGACAGATTTCCTTGTATTTTGAAAGGTATTAATTCCATTTCTAATTTTCATATTTTTTTCTATTTTCTAATCAACCACCATACTCTGCATCAAGTTTTCCTAGTGAACTAAATTATAAATTTTCAGTTTTCAAGAATTTTGTTTCAGAGCATAAATATGGCAAGAACAATCAATTTTATATACCGAACTCTGCTACTGTAAAGCTTTATCTCCATAAATTGCTCTAAATAGCACTAGCAATAGCAGTTAGACTTATATACTGTTCCACAGCATTGTATGAGCCATTTATACACTCAGCATATTCCCCCCCAACAATCTGGATCCTCATTTTACTTACCTTAGAAGAATGGATGGCTGAATCAACCTTCAGCCTGTCAGGATAGAACTCCTGCCTGTGGGCAGTTAGAGCCGGCTGCACCCACTTCCTCATGCCCACATGGCCACACTCACCCAGTCACATCCAACCAGTTGTGCCCACCCACCCACAGTGGGCTGGCTGTTCTGAGTTATCCTAGACCCTCAGGAAAATTCTAATGAAAAATGAAATAAATGAGGTGTGCTATAAAATAGAAGAAAAGGAAGGGAGACTGATAAGGACCTAGAAATATATGTGATTCAGGAGGATGATTTTACTTCTTTTTTGTGTGTGACTTTGAATCAGTCTCAATTCCTGGTGGCTGGCAATTTATTCAAAAGGGTCTAGGACAACTCACAGCAGCCAGGTTGGTGTGGCTAGGTGGGCACAACGAAGTGGATGCAGATAGGTCGACACGGATGGGTGGACACGGGGAGTGGGTGCAGCTAACTCGATGCTATTGACTCAGCACTGCTCACTCAGTGTGGCCAAGTGGGCAGGGACAAGTAGGTGTGGCTGGGTCCCCGCAGAACAAAGCACACCAGCTATTTAAGCACAAATCATCTATGCATGTGTACAGAAATCCAGAGAGACCCATGTTTCATCTAACGAACTGTTCTACTAATGGGCTCCTATCGCCCATTTTTATTTTCTCTCCCCATTAATCTCTGTAAATATCTTGCAATAGGCATTAGGATTAACTCTAAACCTCTAACCACTGACTTGTGCTGTATAACATAAGTATGTTATGTAATGTCCATCCTTAATTTACATGGCGGAATGTTAAAAATAAAACCTGCAACTTTGGACTGGAATAATTGAATTAACTGTTCCTTCCCCTTATTTTGGTAGTAGATGCTCCCCATAATAGTGAATGTGAGTCCTTAAAACTTTGAGGGTTCGATCATTGGGAAAAATCATTCCTGAAAATTAATCTGAATGCATATACATATAAAATTTGAATATGTACACAAACAGAAGATGCGTAAAAAGAGCAGTTAGGCCAAACTTGAAATTCTGAAGTGGGTGTGACTCAGTGAAGATGGTAAGAAAGTATAATCTAAATAATTCTGGATCTTACATGTTTATATCAATAGTATTATTTAAATAGCTGCTTTTAGGATATCTTCCAAACAAATAATATATTTCAGTGAAATATCTTGTGGGATCCATTCAGTAAAATATTTTCTGTTTTGAAGAACATGCCATCTCTATTCTGGACAGTGTAATAGGTTACCATAATATTAATAAATAACACATTCAAGGGGGATGCTGTTGCAAGTCAGTGCTACAGCATTTGGAAAACAGACTTTTCATTTAAGATTCCAGAAATAAAAACACTTAGCAGGTTCACAGCTTAATCTTGTCTTTATATTCTTTTTCTGATGACTTAATTTAAAAAAAAACAACCACTTGTTATCATGACCCTAGCTCAAGTGAACATTAGTACACAAACTACACATCACCAAAACATAATCACAAAAATTCAAAAGCAGTTACCAGTTCTAGAAACTAAAGAACAAAGAGCAGTGTTACAAATAAGACCGTATCTTTGCTTGCTAATCACCTGTGTATGAATTCTTTGCATTTTCTTTGCAATTCTTTGCATTTCAATATATAAACATATATTGGTCTTTGAGATGTTTATTTTCAAATGGGAACAAGCTATTACAGACATTGCCATGATTCTATTTTACTAGATTTGGAAGTAGCATCCTATTCCTTTGCTATGAAAAATAAAATACGATTGACAATTACACTTTTAGAGTGAAGATATTAAAAAAAGTTTACTATTATATTCTGTTGTGTGGATTAACAGCAACTTCCTTTTTCCCTTAGTTAAATTAGCCAAACCAATAGATAAGGATTTAAAAATATCTGAGGAGCATAAATTACCTGTTTCCTATTTAGACAAATGAGAAGTTTGTAGACCTCCTTGTAGTGAATATATACTTAAAAGCATGCAAAATAAATGTGAATGCTTTGATAAAAGAGCTTTGGTTTCTACAATCCACCTTCACGGTTCTTCAGTTTTATTTTTGTGATGCAGCTCCTCGTAGCCATAATGTTGTCCTAAATCCTGAATATATATGTAAATAAAGATTAAGTTTGGATTCATTAGTGATTTGATTTTTTTTACCATGAGCATTCAATGTTGTGCTTTTTATCCATATAAGTCAACCTAAGTACCTTTTCAATATTCTATGCAGATATTTCTGCATTTAGAAATGTGACTGTACCAGACAATTTGCGGGCATTCCAGAAAAAGTTCATAAAATATTACACAGGCGGACAATTATAAGGTTTATCAAAGGTCCCATTTCTCAGCTATCTGGTACCACTGAAAGGCCAGTAAATGATTGTAGTTACTTGAATGAGCACTGTCACTAAAACCAGAAGAGTTACAGTCCAATTACATTTTGTTAAAGTAGGCAATCTCTTTGATATGTAACTTTACTGAAAAACAAAACTGTTACAAAGTGTTAAAAGGCTACGGCCTTGAAAGCAGACAGGAACACCAACAGAAATTTCCCCATGGTGCTCTATAAAGGATGAGTTGCATCTATGCTTTATTCCAGTAGGCATGATATAAATCAGGAGGAAGCAAAAATTATTTTATCAGAGATGCCGCTTCCTGAATGTGTATTCTAGGCATCTGAACCCAGTTCGAGTCAGCATGAAGGGGACAATTGTGCTTTCATTGTTATGGTTGGTTCACTTTTAGCTGGATATATAAGGTCGATGTCAGAAAAATGAAGGTTGAGGATTACCTAGGTACAGTGTGAAGAGTAACTCTTTGGAAGATTTTCTATTTCAGGAAAATAATAATTTGGTTATTTAGGAAAGGAAAGAAAAAATAATTAGGTATAGCTTGCAATGTTAATATGCATCACATAGGCTGCTTAAGATTAAAAAAAAAATTAAGTAGTTTTTAAAGATTTTCCCAAACCAAGAGGGCAGCAAGAAATTACACACAGACCACCATTTCTCTTGATGATGCTGTTACTAGATGTATTAGAATTTCACTCAGAAAGAGTAAAATCCCCAAACGTTTAATTTTGGGAAGCGTGAAATCCCACTACACATAGAAGCCCAAAAGGATTCTTATCTATGGGACCAGAAAAGAGGAATGCACATGAAGGCTTTTCCTTAGTCTCTTATTTAATCAAAATAGATTTTGTTAACTGCATAGTGGGATGCTTATCCCATTCTAATGTAATAAACATAAATTCTTAATATAATCTTTAAAATGCTCAGCTTTCCTGATGATGGAACAGTGAAAATGGCTCAGCATTATTACAAGGGATTCCTTTATTCAGCTGTGTCCCTAATTGAACATTTTCGTTTTAAATAAACAACTGCAAGTATTAGAAATATAAATTTTTATAGTAAGAATTTTTCTTATGACTAAAATTTAGTTATGCTCTAATCTGCTTCCACTGTGAATATACAATTCACAATTCCAAGTTAGTATTCATTCCAAAGCAAAATTCACTTTAAATATGTGAGTAATACACGTTCAGTCAATCCATTTAATGTTTTGAAGAGAAAGAGAAAAAACAAGGTGGAATATTTAGAGCCAATGAACAACAAAGCCTTAGTAAAGAGCTGGAGATTCAGCAGGAAGTTTCTTTCAAGTTCATGCAGGGTGAAGTTGAAAGGAACGTCTTCTTTTTTTGGCCACTTTCACGGCAATGAATGAGTTAGCATTACTCTACCCAAATAGCTCAATTTCAGCTTTTTCCTTGAAATGGAGACTTTCTCTATAAAAACATATTTTATACATCAAGATTATCTGGCCAGTATTTGGTTTGTTCAGAAACAAACAGCACTAACATGTTTGGCGAAAACGGCAGGAAGGAGCAGGACTGAATATACAAGCAAAGTTGCGCTAGCCACCTCTTACCCTATTTAAAACTCCACCCGGGAAAACAATCACACATGCACAAACACTGAGGGCATTCAGGAGAGAAAGCATTGTTTTGAATCAGTGCTTCCCAACCTCAACAACTTTATATGTGGACTTCAACTCCCAGAATTCCCCAGTAGGTCCACACATTTTAAAGTTGTGGAAGTTGAGAAATGCTGATCTAAAGATGAGAATAATCTCCTGATATTCTGTTCTGCATGTCGCACACATGGTAAAAGCTGTAGGCCTTTTATATAGGAGAACAGTGATTAATGATTAAAGAGTAATGGTAAGTTTCTAACCATAACTTAATTCTTTCTTCTCCTCTTGCTATAGGAAGTAATATGCATTAGCAAAAAAATCTGAACTCAGAAAAATTACATTCTAGACACACTTGCATATTGGATTAGCATTATTTTTCCCAAGAAAACCAATGTCTCAGGCTATACTTCCTTGCTGATAGAGGTCTGGAGAATAGATCATATATGGGATGAAAAAACATAGACAGAACCAGCTGCCCAAATATTCTATGTTCCCATCAACATATGATCCACTGAGATTGCTACTAGGAATTGTACTGGGGCAATTACTACTCTAGCAACATAAACATTTTGTTTTCTAGAATTTCACACTTTGCCAAACCTTTGCCAACTGAATTAAGCTCTTATCGTCCAATACCCCCAGTTCGTGATGGTGACTGTCTAATGGCCTTATCATGGGATTACTTAGAAATACAGAACAAGTTTATTTTTATCTCTAAATCTGCACAGAACAGATTTTCCCACTATTTTCTCTTCCTACATAAACTGGGCTTCCAGATTAAAGGCTGAAATGTGGAGTCATAATATCAATTATTTTATTAGTTCTTTTCCAATTAGGTGGGAGAATAAAAAATGCTGGTTCATTCACAAATGATTCAACTAGGTTTGTAGGAAGAGTAAGATTTTTTTTTGCAAGCATTTATTTAGTATAGATGTAGGAAAAAGGTAGGAAGTTATGTGTGTAGGCAATCCTGTAGTTTCTGTAACTTTTTGTACTATACCTTCTTTAAATATGACATCCATCAAAACAAGGAAATTGATGATTAATAAACCTCTCCACTTAAGCAATGTTAGACTTAAAAAATAAAACTTACAAATTCATTTACTAGCATCTCCCAGACTAACATTTGATACAGATAAATAAATGCAAAGGTCTCAATTGAAATCGTTTTAAACTCCCATTATGACCACTTAACTAATTTCCGGCCACCTGGGCCTTCATTTGGCAATAACCCGGCAATTCTTTACAGTCCAAGGCCATCTTGCAGTGAAAGAGAGGGACCATTTATACAAGTCTCAAAAGTTAGAGGTATCAGCCCGCTGTTCCTCTCTTACTTGCTCATCAAAAGGGATCTCCCAGTTGAATGAATGATGGTAATGATTTTTCTGCTTAAGAGCAAAGCAAGAAATTCTGACATGTTAAATATATTTATAGGCAGTCAGCAAGGGGGATAAGAATTGTTGAGGGGACTCATTGTGAAGAGGAAAAGTGTGCACATCAGTCATTCAGGAAAGATAAAATAAATCTTTGATATAGCAACACCCAAGCAGTCAGCTGTGCTGAGAAGAACTTGTTTGAGATCAACTGCATGAGAACTTGGTTCCAAAAGCATCTGAGAGCCACCGTCTCTTCAGCAATATCTGTTTTGAGGATAAATCTTTTGCCCTGGCATTGGCAGATCATTTAAGTATTGCAGCTCAGTCTGAGGACAAGAAAGATAAGGAAATAATTATTTGTCATTTGTAACTTTGTAACTACATCTTAACTTACTTGCTTTACAAATTAGAAAGGACTGTATCATTAATTTTATTTGAACGAACATGTATATTTCTTTTGTACATTTGTCACATTAATCATGATACATGTAATGGACGAATAGCTCTACAGAATTGCAAAAATACATTTTGGGGGGTTCTGAGGAGTTCTGTTTTTCTGCATTATATGTAATGCCTAAAATATAGGCATTAGGCAATATATGTAATGCCTGAAACCTTTACATAACCTAAAATAAAAATCATGCGCACAGTTGAACTTGCATGAAATGAATGTACATACAGCTCTGTGAATGAGATACAATTGTGAAGTATATACATGGAATACAACACTTTTGGGTTCTAATTGTCAGTGATTTTTGAGCAGAATAGATTTCTGAGGAGAAAAAGACTGATAAACCCACAGCATAAATGAATGAATGAATAATTAAGAAAAGAATTAGAAAAGACACCATCAGCTCGTACTGCATTTTTTCAACCTCTCTGCTGCAGTCAGAATGACAGGCTGAGGCCTGCAGATCCTCTTCAAATAAAGGCTGTATTATAATACATAAATTTAATAGAGACCATAAGTGATTGCTTTGGATAACTCATATATTAGACTCCATTCTTCCATCTCTGAACATTTGAGAGTTGTAAGAGTATATAAGCTATTCTTCATCATAATCTCTGTGATTCACAAAAGATAGATGAGTAACAAGCTTTTTACCTAAAAAGGAACACATGATTATGAGCACACTGGGGATAGGTTTGATAAGCATTCTTGTTCAAAGCAAACCATTCTCATATGTTTGCCCGGGAGGAGCCCACTCTAAAGTGTATGGTTAAAACTGCTGGTCTTGTGAAAGTGACAAAAGATACCTTATCAATGAACTAACAAAAGAGACTAATGGCTGCAATTCATCTAATTTGAGAAAGGCTTGTTGATACCAAGAAACTCTGAGACAAATTTGGTAAGTATGGTGTTAGACAAAAGGGAAATTAAAGCCTAAAGCATATCCAAATGATTTACCATAGTTCCATTCCGACTAATTGCTCAGTTTGGGGGAGAGGGAGGGAAGTGCCAAACTGACATTTCAAAATAGCTTTGAGAAGGAAGGAAACACCTACAACAGCTATCAGAGGTAGCTCGTCACAACCCACAAGACAAAGTTTAATGATTTTGCATGTGAATGTGATGCCAATTAGAAATCCTGTTTCGACAATAAACATAAAATGAAGCCATTGGCTTGAAGGCCTTTCCATTACGCCCATTACGCCCTTTCCATTACGCCCATCATCATCAAGTTCTGTACTAAAATAAAACTGGATGGGATGAAAAAGTCAAAAATTTGAACAACCTTTAAAGAAACATCTAATAGTGGAATACGTGGAAAATGACATTATTTGAAAGGGGCCTCTAGAGGTAGCTACAAGGTTAACCCTGGGAGAAGAGTGGGAGGAGGTAGGAAGAAATCTAGAATATGTTCAAGAAAACAATTAAGCAGGTTTATGCTTTTATAGCCACAAAATTTGAGAATCATTAACATTATAGCTTTTTTTTTAATTTCTATGGTTTCTATGCTGCATTCATAATCTAGTGATGTTTGAGAACTCAGCGTCTGTGATGCTCCCAAGTGGATATTGAGGGTTCAGATGTTAAGTTAGGTTACTGCATTACCCTTTCTGCATATGAATTAGGGTACAGTGTGCATGGTGACAATGGAATTCTGCTTAGGTCCCAAGGAGGAAAAAAGAAAACCAAGGATGAGGGAATGATATAAGGGCGCAAGCCATAAAGCATCTTCATCAAGACAAAGGAAAGAAAACAGTAGAAGGGGATAAAACAAAAGCATCTGACCAACAGAATTGAAAGTGATGAACTAGAACTGATGTTGGCCCTCGTGGAATTCTCAGTATTCTATCTGTTCTGGGCTGCAAACATTTCTGTGTTTGCCTGTTCCCACAGCGAAGCAAGACGACAATAACAGTTGGGTGCAGATGCTAGTCATGAGATAGCAGATGACTGACTCAATGAATCTGTTAAAATATCCTGCCCAGAAGATGAGCTGTGATGAGATACATTTTGATTCTACTGTAGCTCTAAATTTGAACTTACAACTGGGTGAGGGATTTCCTAATGGCCTATTTATTCAGGTACCATGTAACTGAATGTAACTTGTTTAATGTAATTTGCACTGTCTGGTGTCTGTGGAAAGGCTCCAACATCTTGCACATTGCCAGGAGCTATAGAAGGTTGATATAAGAGTTTCTGCTTTTTGAGTATCTGCACTCCCTGGATCTGAATAAAGCAACAGTGAGCTACCAAACCACAGCAGGCATTGGTAGTTAGTATATGCGTTAGTGGTAAAAAGGACACGTCCATTACTAAGTTGTGTTGATCTACCCTCCTATGGAGCCATGAATATTGGTTGGCATGGTAAGTATTTACAAGAAAAAAGGACATTGTTAAACTCTTCCAAGAAAAAGCAACATGGGTTGCTCAGCAGGAGAAAAACACTGCCAGTTTCATTGGTAATTGTGCATCTAAAACTATGGCCTACACTATCACCCTTCATCAGCATGCCTGGCTCTACTCCACAGGTCTCATGCAGAAAGCAAAGACATGCTGTTTGACAGAGGACAACTCTTAGTAGTAAAACTGACGCTATCCTCAATTAGATTCAAAAACTGGTTTACTGTTTAGTGCGCAGGCCTGGTTCTCAAGAAGGGGGGGGTCATTAAAGGACGATAAGCATGGTACTTTCTAAAAGAGCCACTGAAAGGTTTCCATACTTTAAACTGAAATCTGAGTTTTGTGATATGTTGCTATACTGAGAGGAAAATGGCATCAGTTTTCATCCTTGGAATGTGAATTGTTTCCTATCAGTCCAAAAATTCCATAAGGTTTCTCATATTCATTCTTCCCTTCCTTGAAAAGGGACACTGTTTTTCACCAATGAGTTTAAAGGATGCCTATTTAATTTTTCATCATTTTCTGAGTTTTAAAGTGAAAACACAAACTTTTTGGCTTTCCTTTGGATTAGGTATTGCCCTCCCCCATGGTTTTCTAAATCTACAGCTGTCATAATAGCTCACCTGAGATTCTCTGGAATAAAATATTATCTTTACTTGGATCATGTTTTTGCTGTTCTTGACACATAGTGGCACCATCTTTTAAGTGTGTAGGTATAGATTATCCAATGTTAACATAGAAAATTATTATTCCCTGTGTTAAATGCTTCAGATCACCTGGCACCTGGCATATTGCATTTCTTCCATACCATTGCTCAGACATATGACTCTGATTATGCCAGATGATATCTGTGGATAGTCTCAAAGGGAGGAACTTTTATATATAAAATATAAAGCTATCAAAGCTATAGAAGGTAGACATACCAATTTCTGCTCTTCGGTTGTCCATACAGATCAGAAAGTGGATACAATCTTAGATAACTACAGAGTTGAAAGCCAGATAAAATAGGGGAACTACTCCTGGCAGCATGAGTCATAAAGAACATTTTATATTCAAGGTCTGGAGTATAATGGCCTGTCAAGCCTAATATCTTGGAACCAAGAAAGCATGCCACAACATGCTTCTAGATTGCAGAATGGTTACAGAGGCGTGACTGAGAGTTAAGACAGATGGAATGCTTCCACTTTATCTCCCTTTCTCGGACACTCTATCACAGACCTTGTGTTCTTACTGTCACATATACCTTGGTTGCCAGTTTACATCCAAGGTTATAGGATAAATCACCATGAACGATGCATCCTGCCTTTCTGTTTTGAACCCCAGAGCTATTTAAAAGGTACTTTTTATAGTTGAACTGAGGAACTTCTCTTGATATTAACTCCCAAGGATCTCTATGGGTTACCAAGAGACTTCTCTTGGTATTAACTGAAGAACTCTATGGGCTGCTCAATGAAGCTATATACACTGACATTAATCAATGTAATAACTGATAGCCTAAATCTTTGGCCTGCTTGAATGCTATGGGCAACATAGTTTCTGATGAATCAACTGTGGTATCAGCTAAGTCTCATAGAAATGCCTTTAAGTGAAGAGATGTTTCTGCAGGCCTGCCCTGAACACAACATGCCTTTGCTGAAACAGATTAGGCAAATGAAGTTCTTCCCTATAGCTGATAATCTAAATTTGCAAAATACTGCACAAATGGTCATTCATATAAGATTAAAGTACATTTAAGTTGAAGTAGGCAGTTCCTCAGTTTAGAACGGCCTATTTTGTTATTGCTGTAGTGTTTGAAAGAGTATGGATGGCCCTAGAGGTAGGTATATTAAAGGTGATCAGAATTCCCTCCAAAATCCTGAGTTGTACTTATGTGGAAATCAGAGTGACTACAGTGAAGAAGCACATATACGGTGTATAGAGATTTTGGTGTATGGAACATGGTGTCCAATCCAAATAATCTGCACAACAATCTTCTTTAATACACTTAGGTTCTTGATCTGAGGCATATCCCCCCCCCATCCCTTTATAAATTCCAGCTGACAACTTTTGCTATGAAAAGGATTATTATGGCACAAAAGGATATTACATTATCTGTTTATTAACCATCTGGATAGATTTTTCTTAGACAGAACTTTCAATGAGCAATGGGATGGCTGGTTGGAAAAAGTGGTTAATAGGATGACCATAGTTATCTTTAGAGAGTTCAGGAATGCTCTCATTTCAGGAATTAAATCCTTAAGATGCTGTAAGCTACATGACTATATTCCTGGCCTCCCCATTATGCAGCCCGATGCCTCTTAAGAGTTGTTTTGTCTTTACCTGTGCAACTGTAATCTAGAATATAGTAAGTACCATTTATCTGGATATGTAAGTATATGTTCTGGATGGGGAGAGGTTCGATTCTGCTTGCGTAGCTGGATCATTCAGGAAGTCCCAGATAAGGATAGTATCATCATGTGAGCTGCTGACAATTTGAAATTCATCGAACTGGAGTCGGAAAACTCTGCCAGAATGTTCCTAGACAGAGGAAAGGCAACCCAAAGTCAAACTTTTCTAGTTACTGGATAAAAATAAAATGTATTTTGTAATTATTTTAAATTTCTAAAGGAAGTAGATCTTTGAAAAATAGTTTCCCTACTGTTAATATATGGTCCAAAATGTGGTTCATAACTTGATTACTTACATTGGCCACATTTCAGGGACTGAAAATTCTGAAACTAGAACCTTTGTTGCTTGGACTTTTAGGGCTGTACAAGGCTTTAAAAATAGCTTACAAGAAGTTTCAGATCTTGCTTGAGCCCAAACTCATTACATTAGCATGAAATTTAGAATAGCTTCCTTAAAGCAACAGCATTTCTTTTCAGGCTCTTGCTGCAGCCTAAAAAAAGGAGGGTGCTTTAATGAATACCCGAGAGATGTTGTATTCATGGGAAGTCCAAAAGAATTCTTACAAATCATGTTCAAAGTCTGAATAGCCAAAGTAATAACTGCACAGTACTTACCTGCTTATCTAACATTTATTAGCATCTTGAGGTATAATTGAATCAGTGTTATTATTTACAGAACAGATTTTCAAACATGGATAGTTAAGGAGAAAGTTAAAAATATGTTGGCAATCTAAGCCCACTGTAAATGTGGATATATATACCATGCATGTGCAAAACAATGTCCATTTGGGCTATTAAAGACCCAGTTAGTTCAGTACAAAACAAACAACATATTTCATAAATTTTGGTTCAAGCACAAAATGAGCTACTTTGGTTTAAGTACTGAATAAAATGCAACAACTTTGGATGAAAGAATTTTGAATGCCATGTTCTATTTTAGCTGATGTGCTAGGAAGTTGTCCTATCTTTTGATTTCCCCAGTTGAGGTAGTACAGCAGAAGACTTATCATGTCTCTCCTGCTACTGTCTTAGGCCAAGTGATGGAGTTTGGAGATAAAAAGCAGGCATTTGTGGACCACGTAGTACAGGGAGGAAGCCATTTTGGGTCTGACCATGGTCGGAGCAAGATACTGCTTTCAAGGAGGAAATTGCTGTGAGGGATTATTGGATTCATGCTGGAGTTGTGGTGGCTGGTGACATATTAAATATAACTGATTACTTGCCTTTAAGACACACTATGGCCTGAATCACTTTTAGTCAGCTTGTCCTTTATAAAATCAGTTTTGCTATTTGTATGTGGGTCTCTCTAACTTTTCTTTCTCCTTGTTTTCCCAAATCAATCAATGTTTGAATATAAAAGAACACTGCGTCGGTCAAAAAATTATGGTTTCTTATTTGAAGGGAATTACTTAATTAGGTGTGCTCATGACACACACACATATAAAGTTCTGGTGACTGTACTGGCCAGATGGTAGTAAAAATGCTATCGCTACCCCTGAAGGTATGATGCTCCTCCCAGCCTGCCACTATTTGAAGCCTGAAAGGTGAGCTAGTGCTGGTTTTTGTAAAGAATCTTATAGGGAATCCTGTCTTCACATGAGTAGATTGATATGTAGGCCTTCAAAAGGAAAAGCCAAAGGAATACTAGATATTAGAGACAACAGTATAATGCAAATACTAAAAGTAATACCAAATGTGTGTTTTGTCCCTTTGTGAGGGTGTGCTTTTCACTCACATCTTACTCAGCAAATATTATCAATTGTAAATGCAAAAAGTACAATTAGTATAAGACATGACCTTAGGCATGTGTGCAATCTCTTTTTTCCTGAGATTCAGGATGCATTTATATAAGCAGTTAGTCCTCATTTTCAAAAAAAATCTGAACACTTTGCAGACAGCAGGACAAAAGAGAATGCGTAGAATACACATCCTCTTTTAAGTTCATTAAGCCCTTCATTTGCTCATCTTTCTCCTCCCAAAGTGTTATGCTCAGCTATTTGAATGTTAGATCTTTTTGGAGTTTTTGAGTAACAATGCACTTGAAAAGTATTCATTCTTTTGTGGAAACTTCAGAGTATATTTAAAAATGTTACCACTGTATGCCAGATGGCCTGCTAAGCACACTGCACCTGCTCTTCTGCAATGCTGATGCGGTCTATGGTGGATTGTGCTGCAAAAGCATGTTTGCACTTAGTGGTTTGACCTGTTTGCTGCAATTCTTGTGTGTCTTTAGCACTTTTGTTTTGCTGAGCAAGGTAGTATGCATGACTGCACTTTTTGTTCTGTTTTCAATGTAAATGTGGCAGTGGGTCTGGGAGAATTCTTTTGTACTTCCCAGGGCATGGCCTCTCTGCTGGGCAGCAACAGATTTTTGTTTTATTAATGTTCTCATTCCACCAGGCAGAAAGCGTAATTCCTTTTTATTTGTTTTTGGCAGCCAGCTGATAGCAGGCTGCCAAACCAGGTACATCTGCAAATGAACTATTGGGGTAGAAATCTATATTGGTCATTTCATGCAAGGTTAGATTTAGATGACAATTTAGATTAAGATGAAGCTTATCTTAAAACATTTTTGAAAATTACCTCATTTGTGTCAATGGGTTGGCTGGAATTCATTTTTTTCCCATGATGTCCTACTGCCCTGAAGGATGTAATTGATTTGAAAAGGGTGTATTTGAGGTCTCTATATTTTTTTCTTATTATTATTAAGAAAAACACTGATCTAGCCTACTAAACTTTAATTACTTTTCTTTCAATTATTATATGCCAATGACTAAAAAATAATAATACATACATTTGAACCTGAGTTCAAGGAAAGCACAAGGCAGCATATGGGGAAGAAATTCAAATTGCTTTCATAATGGGAAATTTCAGAAATATTTAATTTTTCCTCCCTTTGCCAATCTTTTTGCAAGTTGATTTGCTGGTAGCATGGAGCATGAATTGCTACACAGTCATGAACCGCAGTCACAGAAAACAATCTCACAAAATGTAACAAAACATATTCCCATTTTGCATATATTCATGCTTAGAATGTTGAGAGAATATTGTTATTCTGTTTCTGTATTTTATTATTCCTGCGTGATTCCACTAGCCACTCTGTTTTTCATCAAAATCTGTATGTCATCAAAATCGTTACCATCTTTTCTTGGCTAGCAATTCATTTTCTGCTAAAAATGTCAAAATATTCAAAGTATTCAGAACTGAATACATAGGAAAGCATTTGAACTGAATACATAGGAAAGCATTTGAAGCACACTATAATAACTGTGTTAACTCCTGCTGGTACTAAAATCTTGGCCCTTTCATTGGTCTCATTCAAGAAAGCATTTGTTATATTCTTGTCCAATGTACATTTTATATGGACTATTCACATTGCCTAAAAATTGAACAAGAAAATGAAAACAAATACTTGGTTCATTGGATAACACAAGTTTATTCCAGATACTGAAGACAGTAGAACAACGGCTAAGATATTTTCCCAAATGGTGTAAACATCTAAAACTTAAATGTTTCTGCCTATCCTTCCTTGGATAAAAGTAGGAGACAACTTTAATGAAGCAATGAAATCTTAGGGTTTGTTTACCTTAGCAGCTTAGCCATGAGCAGCAGGGTTCACAATTCAGTCTCAGCTGAAGTGTGAACATAATCACTCAAGGGTAATGGATACTGACTCCCCCAGCACCTCATTTATGCTTAATGAATTCTACTCTGCTTCCCACACATTTAAACCTCTCCATTAGAAGACAAAACAAAGTAGCTCTTTTTTCACTTGCCTTCATCACTTGTAGATGATGAAAATTTATTTAGGCATATTGGGCAAAAGCTACTGATTTGGTCTATGAAATTTGACTTCTGATAAAGTGATATACTTCTGTACAACAGTGACTATACATTATTCTCATGAGAGGAAGAAACTTCAGAAGAAGATGGGTCAGTTGATCTCACCACGTCGTCTGTAACAAATGAGCCAAACCTAAGCATAAGACCCAGGCTAGAATAATTCCCCTCTAGCCTGCGACCATCTGCCCAGGACTTGATCTAGATTATACAGACACTCATCCTAGTTGTGTGGCACTGAACTAAATTATCAAAAAGCTGAAAATGGCTATTATGTTCCAAAATAGAGTATTTTATACTAACTCAATATAAGTGGATGGTCTTTGCAACCAAATAATTTTTGATAAGCACCAGCTAAGTAAAAAAAAAGTTACAGTCTTCTGTATAAATCTATGCGGGGGGTGCCACAATACTGGAAGCAATGATTGCTTATATGATTGGCTACCCTTGCAACTTGATTGTGGGAATTCTTTCATTTACAGGCATTTCATTCTGGATTCCAAATTTCACTATTCCAAATTTCTTATTTTGCTTCTGGAATTTGAATAGTAATGTCCTTTTTGCATGTCAGGTTGTGGGTTAATCGCTTTTATAATTAGGTCTTAAATTGTACAATAGCGCTTTTCCTCTGCTTAACTCCTCTAACTTCATTTCAGAATTGGACATGTGAGAACTACAGATTTATATAATTTACCTTTACTGTAAGGAAGTCCCAAATTATGGTATGATGCCACACTTCCACCTTAGTATTCTGTATCTTTTCCTCTTTATGCAGTGATGAATTCTAATATTATGGCCACTGTTATTTTCTTTTTCTTTCTTTCTTTCTTTCTTTCTTTCTTTCTTTCTTTTCTCCATCCATCCATCCATCCATCCATCCATCCATCCATCCATCCATCCATCCATCCATCCATCCATCCATCCATCC
>JANHFL010001749.1:429812-449937 GCA_032468155.1 Oxyrhabdium leporinum | reverse complement strand
CTATCTATCTATCTATCTATCTATCTATCTATCTATCTATCTATCTATCTATCTATCTATCTATCTATCTATGCATCCATCCATCCATGCATCCATGCATCCATCTATCTATCTCATTTATTAAAAAATCAAAACAGGTGTCATCTTTTTTTGTGGAGGAGCCAAATTTCAATCCAAAATTTTTTGAACCACTGTCTTTTGGTCCAAGTTCTAATTAATCTGGATTTAGTGAATATACTGAAAAATCACATATTAGATGGAAAGGATATAGCAACTACAGTGTCAGGTTGCTTCACTCAGCCTATCTAAGACACTAAAGGAATTGTAGGTTTACATTGCCTATTAACTCCTCTTTCCTGTTATTCACCAAATTCCATTTGATTATTTATTAATGAAATTTCTATATATATTAATATTAGAACACAGTCAGTTGAAAGCTCTTACCACAAGAGTGCGCAGGCAGAGGGTTCCAGCAGGGGCACGGGGATCAAGCGCAGCTAACAGATCCCAGACCTTAATTTTTCTGATAGGGAAAAAAACATAGATACAATTTTCTTAAAAATCAAGTGTAAGATAAAATTAACTGCCCTCAACCCAACCCAAGATAATGATTAATTATCTTCCAGAGGAGGGATATATACCTCAGTTAAAACAATATCTTCAAAAGTATAAGACAGAAATATATGAAGTATGCATTTGTACTCTAAATCTCCCTTCTGCCTATATGACTTACTATGCTATCAGAAAATAATAATAAAGGATGCTAAGAGTTAGCCTAATGACCAAAGAATAAGCAAGCTGTGTAGCTGCTCCATGTAATTCCTATAATTAACCATGTGGCATTAAAAAGCCCAACTAGAAACACCTTCAGCAACCACAGAGTCAAACATAAAAAGTTAGTGGAGGGAAACATGTTAGACTAGGACCCACACTCAAGCCCCCTTTCAGTCCTAAAGATTTATTGTGTTGCTTCAAGCCAGTCCAACCTATCTTGCATGGTTTTTTTGTGGGGAAAACTGTAGGAGAGAGTACTATGCTTGCTACCTTGAGTTCCAGGAAGAAAGGCAGGGGATATAAATTTATCAAATACATAAAAGTGTGACAAATCAGATCCATTTGTGTGATAGTCATGATGCTCATTTGATCATTCTCATCAAGTCACTGACTCAGATGATTATAATAACAAAGATATGAGAAATAAGTTTTTTACTAAGAAACAGTCTGAGTTATTTTTGCTCAAAAACAGAGGGACAGAGCAGGAGAAATCTGTTAATTTCTTTGGCTAAGAAAATATAATATGAAATTTCTGATTTAACCTAGCTGGTTTTATATGTATAAGAAATAAAAATTAAGAGATACTAAAATAGAGTAAAATATGAATATTGGGATTGTGAGAAAACATTGACTTTTGATTATCTTGATTCTTACTCATGTGAAAACAAACGATAGCAAATTTGTACTTTTAACCCGTCTCTGAACAGCTCCTTCCATTCCCATTATTTTAATGATATGTAGGAATATAGAGATGATGAATTCAAAATGATCATAGACAATAACTACTTCTGTTCAAGAAATAAGGGACAAAAATAAAGCTGGAAATAATACATTTCCATTTTTTTGCAAACTCAAGTTAATTATAGTATTGCATAGTACACCTGGTATGTCACCATTTCTGGTTAGTATTGATGAGAATTTTATAGATTTTAAAAGGACATGTTTTCTGTGGCACTTTATTTATTTGTATCCCACATTTATTAATTTTACAAATAATTCAAGGCAAAGAACATATACAATGCACCTTCCTCCTCCTGTTTTTCCCATAACAACAACCTTGTGAGGTGAGTTGGGCTGAAAGCAACTGGTCAAAGGTCACCCAGCTGGCTTTCATGCTTAAAGTGGGACTACAACTTAGAGTCTCCTGCTTTCTAGCCACTATACTTATGTTGGCCTTCTATAGTAGCTTTCTGATTTGTTTGAATAATCGTTTTGACATATAAAATTGCATGCAGTCTCTTTGACATTTTTGCCCAGGTTAGTTTCTTCGAGATAACCTGTATATTAATTTGCTGTGCATTGTAGCTCAGATTCTTAAACAGAATTCTCTTTCTCTCCTCTAATAGTAAATACAATGCTCTAGAAACAAGATTTGTTTTCATCTTTCCAAACTCATCAAATGTATACATGGTTTTAGGTTTGATGGATAGCAGTTAGACGAAAAATATAAGATTTTGTTTTTATACATGGTAGCAGCAGCAAGACTTTTGAATGTAAAAAGATGGAAAGGCTTACAGATTCCCATAAAAGAAGAATGGATGGTGAAATTAATGAAATTGGTCGAAATGGCAAAATTAACTACTTTTATTAAAGAAAAAATTTTGTCTAGTTTCGTTTCTACATAGAAACGACTTTTGGACTTTTTGTTTGAAACTGAAAGAAATGCTATATTAATTTGGGGATTTGACAAGTAGAATTGTTTATTATTATAGAAATAGTGTATATTTTTGAATTTTAGATCAAAATGTTAATGTATTTTATATTGCAAGTCTATCAAAGAAATTTGAGTTATCTTTTCTTATTTTTTCTATCTTTCCTTATTCTTTCCATATTTCCCTTCCCTATTTTTTCTCTTTTAAATTCCTTTCCCCCCCCCAGTTTTCATATTTAATTTCTTATAAAAATTCAATAAAATATATATAAAAAAGGTATATGAAAACTTCATAATTAGGCTGGTCCACACCAGTGGATCTAAGTTTAACAACTCCAAAAAAGAAAATTGTGTAATCTAAATGTAAACGTATATAAATACACTAGAATAGCAACAGAAATAGCAATTAGACTTAACAATATATATCGCTTCAGCACTTTCTAAAAGGTTTGCAGAGTCAGCATATTGTCCCCAACAATCTGGGCCCTCATTTTATCGACCTTGGAAGGATGGAAGCCTGAGTCAACCTTGAGCCGCTGAGGATCGAACCCCGATAACTCGCCCCAGCCAACTCGCTACAGCCATCTTGCCATGGCTAACTTACTGTGGGACAATTCGCCATGCCAACTCACCATGGGACAACTCACCGCAGAACAATTTAACAATTCAATTTAATTACTTAAAATAAATTAAAAAATATTTTAATTTTTGTCATTCACATATCATTTTATCTCTCCTTTTGCATCCATTCTTATTCTATTCTATTCTATTCCACCATTTCTTTGATATTAGTGTAACTTTTGTCCTGCAGCGAATTGTCCTGCTGCAAGTTGGCTGCGGCAAATTGGCTGTGAATTATCATAGACCTCCTGACAGTGGACAGAGTCCACTTACAATACTGCATTCTAACCACGGAGCCACTACAGCCCAGTTAAGTTAAGAAACTGTTATTTTAGAGGACAATGTCACAATGAAAAGCTGATTCTGAGTTGAGAATCTGCAATGAAGTTGAATTTGGATTTTATAAGCAGTTTTGAAAGCAATTGTTTAATGGGCATAAAATATCAGTAGGAAAACATGAAATAACAGATGCAATACAGATAAAAATGATATGAATGCAAATTAAATATTGTGAATATTCCAACAATTATATATAAACATTACTTCATTTTTTCTGTGTCAATAATATGTCAATAAGAATAAGAAAAAAGTTGATAAATAATAAAGTTATATTATTATAGCTAACAGTTCTGCCAAATTTGTAACATGCTTTCTTCCCCCTTTTTTTAATCTACTATTAAAATGAATCAAGTTGGTTTGTTTTTTGCAGTCCACATTTCAGGAAGATTTTTTGATGAAGTGATTTTTCAGAAGGTATTTTTAAATTTCTACTTTTCAGGTTTTAAGTCAGTTTAGGATAAGCAAATAAGGTATTCATGAGATATGTATCTCATCATTACATTCTCACCCATCATAGGCTCCACTGACTATCCTCTTGCTATCAAAACGAATGCATCTCACCAGTTCCTCATGGCCCTCCAAGACCCGCAAACAGGCCCCACACTCAATGTCCCATAACCTGTTGGCACACAAGAGAAATAACTATTATATTTTTAAAACTCTATAACTGAATTACAAATTGCAAATTGAACCTGCTTAATAAACACTTAAGTGAGAGAACTTGAATATATCTACATTTCTATTTTGTATGCAGAAAATATCAGTGTTTAATGCAAAAGCTAATTTCTTTCATATCTAGCAATTTCCGAAACAGCTGACATGATTTGAAGTCACTACTGGAGTTGCTATTAGGACTAAGTGACTGGCAACACATAATTGAATCCCGATAAATTGGCCAATAGTAGTCCATATAAATTTGTGATAACATTTTCATATTAGATAATAATATATTTTTGCTGTAAACTGAGCTTGCTAGTGGAAAGATACTGAAATGGGAGTTTTCTCTACAGTTACATCTAAAATTACTATTCTTTCTTAAAATATTCTATTGGCAACCTGGATAAACTTTTCAGCTACTGCCAAATTGCATTGCATGTGATGATCATGTTTGGAGTTTCTTCACAAGTGTCTGAAATTGCATCTGTTATTTTATAAGTGAAATTGAAAGAAAGGAACATATTACATCAATTGCAATGGCAGATTCATAATAAAGTGAAGGTATAAAGTTCTTATGAATCTGAATATAGTGCACTTAGAATGCTTATAGTTCATTATCCACTATAAAACAACTAAAACTTGACCTGTTACTCATAGGAATCTGGCATAACAAAATCTATAATTAGATAGTGCATACCAGTTATTTAAAAGAGAATACTAAAATTAGGGATCTGTAATTCAAGTCTATAGGACTGCTGCCCTAGGGAGCAGTTGCTGTTATACACTTTATGACATATGGATAAAAAGACAGTTGTTATACATTTTATGATCCATGGAGTAAATGGCTATATAACTGACTGAACTAAAAGTATCTCTTTGTGAATAGTTCATTTTTACTTCATTCCTATGCTCTGAAAGTCCTCTGGAATGCAGCTTTTAAGGTTTTTAAGATATTGGTGGGAATGTGAAGAAGCAAAAAGAATAACTGCAAGAAACTTAGTTACGTAAGAGAGATATTCAGGAGATTTTTAAGCAGAAGGAGTTCAGTTTTATCAGTTGAGCCTATGGCAGAGCCATCTTTTTCTTTAATAGTCTCTCTCCCTATAAAATAGGTTTTAACGTTGTGGAAAAATGATCAAGATAATTTTTCTGACTACAGGGCCATTCTCGCCAAAAATGCATATAGGGAAACAGTTATCATATCCACTTCAACTATTCTAAAGGAAACATAGTTTGTGATGCTAGCTAAATTTAGTGCAGTAACATAAATTCTAGTAGAGTGATTATGATTTTATTAATAGCTCATGTTTGGCCCATTACCCTGCTCTTTCTAGCTAACTCTTAACAGGAACTGTAGTATTAAGTAACAGTATCTAGCTATTCATTCCTCACATTTGGCTATGGTCACTGAATTCTAGAGAATTAAATTTCATTCTGCTTTTGAGATTTCAGTGTCGATTCTGTTAAAAAAAAACTATAGTACCTATTAAAGAAGTGTGAGGAAGTAATACAGAATACTGAAATTATACTCAAAAGGGTTACAACCCACTTTCAAAAAACAAGAGGGATAGGAGAAACACTCTATAAACAAATGTTTGAATATTAACTCTAAGAAGCATATAGGCCAACTATGTATTCAACCTGAATTCTGTTGAGATACAACTGCCAACTGCAGCAAAATTCCAGCACAAGATTTTTATTCCATGTAAGCAGAAAAATAATTGTATTCCTCTTTAAATTTATTACCATATTGACATTTATATTAGTTTATTTTACTGTATGTGGTACCTCTAGTTGCTTTTCAAAGGTCCACAAAATTTAACTGTTTCTTGGTTGGGTTACTACTAGTGTTTGTGTTTTCCAAATTTTATACTTTTAGGTTTATCCTGTTTCTTTTTCCTAAATAAAAATGATAGGCAAATCTACTGTTACACTTCCAAGATCGTAGCATCAAACAAACCTATTTCACAATCACTGTGACATTAATGACACAGGATTACACAAATAGAAAAAGGATGAACCTAACAATAAGAGTTATTAACAATGCTTATAACTCAATGAAATTTTCAGCTTTAGACTGCTAGCAGTAACTTTTAAAAATTGACCTTAAACATTAGTTCGAAGCGAGCTTGAAATCATGTTATTCATGGCTAGTGTAGAAGCTCTATTGCATACCAACACAGGAAAGCACCTTTGTCTATGAAACATGACAAGGATTAGGATATTGTCATTGGTGGAAGGAAGTATACCTAAAGAGAAGCATGTTTTCCAATAATACTATCATGGTTTACATCACAAGAAAGATTGGGTTGGGGAAAACTTGCACCTTTAGAGAGGTAGTTCACTTAAAACATTAAGATAGCTTTTAAATTAGTAAATTGGATTGTAAAATCCAATCCACTGCAAAATTCACTTATTCACTTCCTTATTCACAATCACTTCCAAGCAGTAATTTTGCCTATGATTTGCCGTCCTATCAAATACCATCCAATTATCATCTGAGCAACATCTCAAAACTGTAATATTTGTAGTATGGAATGGACTGATGCTCGGATTATTGGAGGCTCAGCCAATCTCACTGTACACATGTTGTACTCTGGCAATAAAGGTTTGATTTGATTCCAGTGAAGGCAGAGCAAATGGACTTTTTGAATCCAGGCAACTTGTTTCAAAAGGGGCTCAAGTGCTATGAGAAAAAAAAAGCTGGTAGTTATTAGTTGGATTTAAGAACTGTATTTAAACCTCTTAGTGCAAATCCAACTTTTTTCATGCATGGCACTAAATCATTAAATGCAATATCATATTAATGGGTGTAGCAAATGTGCCAGACAGAGAGATTATGAGTGTTCCAAACAACAGGTTTTCATACAAATAATGTGTAGCAGTAACCTAAAGCTTCCCTTCATTTCTAAAATAAGATATGATGAATACCGAAAGAATCCACATGTACACGCATAGAAGCTTTATGTCAAAGTAGATTTCAGTTGGGCAAAGTTGCTATTTAGATATATCACTGTTATATGCAGGTCTGTTTGCCTTGACCCTCCCTTCCCCCCAAAAAGCCAGCACTAGTCAGTGCTAATCCTATGTTTCATACCTAATTGTATTATCAGATGAACCACTGACAACTAGTCTATCTCTGTATTGTAGACATGCAATGCCTCGCTTGTGGCCATTTAAGGTACGAACGAACTCACAGGTACTTGTGTTCCATACCTATAAAAGAAACACAAGGAAGAAAAATTATTTGGAAATATTACATGTATAACTGGTATGAGAAAGACTTATATTGATAATAGAATCAGAGTGATAAAGTGGTTAGTGTGGGATTGGGACTGAATGCAGCAAGTGGTGGTGCAGTGGTTAGAATACAGTACTGCAGGCTAACTCACTGCTCACTCCAGGAGTACGATTCTGAGCGGCTCAAAGTTGACTGAGCCTTCCATCTTTCTGAGGTCGGTAAATGAGGGCCCAGATTGTTGGGGAGCAATCTGCTGATTCTGTAAACCACTCAGAGAGGGTTGTAAAGCACTATGAAATGGTATATAAGACTAGTGCTATTGCCATTGCTATTAAGGAGAGTGCAACAAATTGTGATTTAGTTTATGGAGTGACTTTAGGACAGTGACATATTCTTTCAAATCTTACCTATTCACTGTGTTCCTTAGTTAAAGGTAGAATATTAATAAAATAAATACAATAAATTAATATATATTCAAAATCATATTGATTTCAAGGTTTTGCACCTTTATAGTTCTATCCCCTGATGCTGACACGATGTATTTGTCATCAAAGTCTACCACATTGACAGCTGCTCTGTGTCCAACCAGAACTCTTCGTAAAGTAATGTCTGTTGGGGAGGCCATGTCCCAAACAGCAATGGAACGATCTTTAGAACATGTCACCATCATCCCATTATTAAAGCGCAGGTGCAGTACCGCTTCACAATGATGGATCAGCGTGTTGAGCATCTCACCAGTATTTACATCCCACACCCTGGAGTTCATGACAAAAGACAAGATGGAAAAAAGAAGGCAATGAGTTTCTTATAGCAATTATAATTGCCCTATCACTACATGAAGTATCACAAATGTTCTGAGAAAATGTGGTACATGTCAGCCTATAAGCTTAATTTGAGAGAAATGGTTTAAGTGGCATGTGCGAAATTTTTAAAAAATACAATAAAAATACATTCTTTATCTGAGTAATTTTATGAAATAGGACATTCTTACGTCCATTTTAGAAACATAATCATAAATAACAAAGGACATAGTCTGGTCAACTCTGTATCGTTTGACTGAGTTCATGTTTGAATCAAATTTAATTTTTCTATTAATCATCTGGGATAGCTACAAAGACCACCAAATTCAAAATAACCCTACAGTACTGTTAATACTGTACTGACTGAACAGGGCAAATGAAAACATTTTTAACTAAATGGTTTGATATATAGTGTTTCAAGAACTCCTGTCTTTAGAACAAATGGTGAGTTGCCATGCTTGTGGGAATTATGCAGCATCTGAATGCTAGAAGTTGTTTTTCTAGAGCTTTTATCTTAATTTTAAAAATTATTGTAGAAAAGAATACAGACAACATAAATAGATGAAAAGGATCTTCTGTACTTAGTGATCTAAACTCTAAACATCCTATTTTGGGGTTTTTTTGCTTACATCTCTCTCTCCCTTTAAATTCATTGAGTTTCCAAAGTGGATAGTTTTTAACAGTATGCAGAAATTTACACAGGAGGAAGGGCAGACAATAGATGCAGAATGCCAGTGAGTCAAACAGGCTTTCTTCTATTTTCTAAATTATTGGCCATAGAAAAATTCTAGAAACTTTAAGTGGATGATTAAAATTGCATTTAAAAATTGAATTAATACTTTTAATTCAAAATATATTTAAAAATATAGATACCTAAAAATATAGCATATTTTATAGCCTGCTAAATAAAGCTGTATATAAGCAAAATTTATCAATTCAGGTAATATGCTGATAATATTTTCTCAAGGATAGTTATATTTATATAGGGTGCACAAGCATTGTTAAGTCTGAAATCTAGGATTTAAGCTTCTCATTTTCCAGCTTGCTTTAATAAAAGCACGTGGCACTTTTTCCACCTTTATAAATGCTTCCTGTCTTTTTTGTTTCAGAATGAAGTTTGACTTGAAGAATCACCAGTTCAGCATAGGAACTGTACAGTACTCACAATCATAAGTCAAGTAGTCTCACAATTCAAACTTCACTTTAGACATGAATTCACTAGAAAATTACAAAGAACTCTTTTCTCAGCCATATCCCTCCCATTCATGCCTCTCGTCATCTACAATACGGGGCTAACACTATTGTGAAATGAAACACACTTGATTCTATTTTTGCAAACACATGAAGCTTCTTAGATTCACTCATGCATGACAATTTCTTGCTTTGATTAAACTCATGTATATGGTAGTTCTTGACTTGCAGTGGTGATTAGGACCAAAATTTCCATTCCTAATCAATGTGGTCATACAGCACGACTGCACTCTTTGCAATGACAAACCCTGTGGCACAAGTTGCATTGTTAGATAAGACAACTTCATGCTGGCTTCTCACAAACAAGACAGTGGGGAAGTCAGCAGGAAGTCTGAAGCAAGTGGAAGGCAAGTGACTGCTGCTAAGTGGGGGAGGGATGCAAGAGGGTGTGTGAGGCTGTGGGGCAGGTACGGTAAGGCTTAGGGAGTATGTGAGGGAGGTACAGTATGGTTCAGGGTGGCGCATAGGGTTTTCTGAAGTTATTAGGGAGATTCAGCAAGGGTTGGGGAGGACGCGTGAGGGTGTGTGAGTGGCTGGCACTACATAAGTGCAGAGGGGCTGGGGAAGGTTGTGCAGATGGGGGAGATTTACCCCAGTGACTTGCAACCTTCCCTGACAGCTGTAGGGACGATCTCAAATTGTGATCACGTGATGGCAGGGCACTGAAACCAGTTGTAAGTATGAGTCAGTTGCCAAGCACCGGATTGTGATCACATGATTGTGGAACTGTTGGGATTGACCTCCAAGGACAAACTGTAACCACCATTCATTCAGCATTTTGTAACTACCATATGAACAACTGCTCAATGGTCACAAGTCAAGGACTATCTCTAAGATTACCACAATGCATTTTAAATATAAAATATAAAAAGATGCCTATATATAATACTCGGAAACATTAACACAACTCATTAAATACAAGTAAGATCATGTTATACAAGTACCTCAACCAGTTTTCTGATCATAACTATACTTGTCTTAAATCTATAGGTGGCACAAGATTTAGGTATCTTACAGACCGCCTGTTCTTCTATGGAGGTCTACTTGGTGTGCTTTTCTACTACAGGGGCAACATTTTCTCAGAGTTAATGCCTAGAGGATACAGCCCGTCTCCAACCAAGCTTTATTCATGATGCACCTACTATGAACATTTTTAAAGCATCAATTACACTCTTTTCTGGCCCACCAAAGTTTTTAGTGGCACTTAGCTGGTGGAACCAATATAATAATTAGTTAATGTTTGAGTTGAACTAGGGAGACTCAGGTTCAAGACCCCACTTGACCATGAAATTTACTGGATGACTTTGAATCTCAGCCCAATGTACCTCAGGGGACTGCTGTTGTTGGGATAATTAGTACAGATGTGATAGAAATGCAAATAATAATACTAATAATTCTTATTATCTTCTTTGATCTCTTTTGTTTGTTGGCAGCAGACGATATTAATAAGTTGTTTTTAAAATGTTCACTCTAATCATAATGATGTAGGCTGGCATGGTGGTTTAAATTTGGTTTGAAAGACAGAATACATTTTTAAATAAATAGTTAGCTACCTGACAGTGGAATCTGATGATCCAGTGATGATTACTCGCTCATCATACTGAAGACAAAGGACTGACCCGGTGTGTCCAGTCAGAATCCTCCTGCATTCTAGGGTATTTTTGTCCCAAATCTAGGAAAACAAGAGAATACTAAGATTTTATCACAAAGCAACAGACTACACTGCTATATCGTCTCTTCTGTTTCCTACAACACAGCATTTTCTTTACTAAGGCAAACAGAACTTCTTTAAGTAGCACACGACGCACTTTGTATTCCACAGGCACTTTGGAGCAATATAAACTATCCTTAATATCTCTGTTTTTAATATGAACATCGTATTTACTCTTCTCATTAGGGAACAGAAAGACTTTAATTACTGAAGGACCAATAATATAGTTAGCCATGAATATAGCACAAGAAAATTAAGCTGATATTATAGATGTATCCTTCCTATTTGAAACTGATAAAAGAAAATCAATATATTTTTAAGTCAAACTCAGCTGAGATAGGATATAGAAAAGCAGCTAGTTTTTTTCATGCATTGCCTCTTCCAAATGAAGTTACCCCTCACATTCTTTTGAAGAATAGGTCAATTCCATTATTATGCTGGCATTCTCTTGCAGAATAGATTTTTTTATTCCATTATTGCATGCCGGGGAACTCTCACCTTGATCGTATTGTCTCGTAGACCACTCACTATCTTCTGATCATCATACTGTAAACAATAAACACCTTTGCTAGTTTCACTCCTGCAGTGGATTCTTTGTAAGCTGTGCCTTCCACAACGCCAGTTTGATTCTATTGTCTGGAGAAGAGAGAAAAACGATTTTAAACTGTGGAACAAATATCATGGAAATTTTACATTGCTGCACTTGGGGGACAAGAGAAGCGGCTCTCATTAGATACTCCCAAATGTGCAAGAAGGACAGTCTGTATCCTGTCCCAATCTTTAGCTTTCACAATGTATTAAATCCTGTTAAAATTTCACTGTCATTTCTAAAAATCAAAAGCACCAGTTATTTAGAATATAATACTGTTAATATAGGGTATGCATGGTAAACTGACTTTTACATTATTTTAAGATCCATGTCCTTCCTCAATATCTTTAAAAAATGGGATATTTGACAATTCTCTTATATTTTCCATTTTTTATTTACAATAAGCATGAAAGAATTATTAAAGTATATATCATTTATGTAATTTTATTCATAATTATGAGTTTGTTCTGGTTTTATATTTCTAATTTTCACTCCAATTCTAAATTAACTTTTTAATATTAAAGTAGGAGTCTGGAACAAAGGCTCTTCTTGGCCTTTGAGTTGCATGCTGGGGATCCCAGCACAAAAAGTGGATAGAGCTAGGGCGAATTATTATTACGATTATTTTCAATTTTTTGTAATTTGCCATACTAACATAATAAAAACAAAATTTTGAAATATTTAAAGAGGCTTTGAGAGTTGTACCTATTTACTTAACATTTACCCAGTTTAACTCTGAGAATGCCTGGACAGAGGAATGGTCCAAGTTATCTTCTTGTGACCTGGCCATTCAGAATGGGACAATTCACCACAGCCATCTCATCGTGGGTGACCCAGTGCGGCTATCTCGCTGCAGCCATCTTGTCATGGCCAACTCGCTGTGGGACAATTCCATGCTGGATAACTCGGTGCGATAAATGTTATCCACCACTGTTTCTTCTACATTATTTCCATTGACAAAAATGGAAACAATGCAGAAGAAACAGTGGTGGATAGCATTTATTGCATTCAGTTATCCTGTGTGGATTGTCCCATGGCAAGTTGGCCGACACAAGATGATCACGGTGAGTTGGCCATGGTGAGTTATTCTAGACCCTGGCCATTAGTGATCCCTCTACCAAACCACCCAGTTTTAATCTGCCTCACTCTGTCTGGACAAAACTGAATTAGATGTGAGACAGGAAGAAGTGCCTCCATCAATGGAGGTGGGAAGATTTCTCTTGGTGTGACTGTGGTGCTGATATGAAAACTATTAAACATATTGTGCAAAATTCCCCATGATGTGCATATTCTGGTTCTTTAGATCTGCATGAAGTAATGCCAGAAAAAATCACCTGGATAGCTGAACTGGATATCCTGTTATGAGGCTGCTGTCATATCCCTGTAGAAATTTCGTATATAATTACATGGATTGTGTGTACATGTTTACATCTCTTTATCAAATTTTCATCTTGTGCGAAACAAAAAGTTGCACCTAAAATTTTGAGGGGCCACCGAATGTGTACTTCTGCACTAAAGTATCTGAACACCCTGCAGTGAATAGAGATACTAATTATAAATTGATCTAGCCTACAAGACATATAAGTGATCAAAAGAAAACTAATGCATATTTATGTAAAGTAGACATGTGATCTTTAGGAAAATGTATACTTTGTATTCCTTTTTAATTCAATACACATATCACATTTGGCAGGATATACGAAAGTAATAGATGAAGCAGTCCAAATGAGCCCAAATAAAAGTTCTATAACCCATCCTACCCAGTCACTTCCTTTATATGTTTTCTCTGACTCTTACCTCTATATCTTGAATAATTTTGGGATAAAGTGCTCTGTAAAATGAATTTGGTGGTATTATCCCATCTGGTGGTTTATTTCTAAAAATATATTGTCCCCTTAAAGAAAAAAATGAAATATTATTAATTTCAGTTGTCTAGTTTAGTTTTGTACAAGGTTGTTTAATATTTCAAACATTTCAACTGCTTGCTAGAGAGAAAGTTTATTATAAAAAAAATAGAAAAGTTGATTTATTTTCCCCTTTAATATTGCCTTCTGAAATGGGGCAATTGCACAAGGAAGAAGATACCTAAGCATTTTTCTCTGCAGATTATGAATAAAAAAATAGAGGAACTGTTGGAAAAATACCTATAGGTGTCAGTTTTGATAAGGAACACATGTCTGTTAGTTATAATTGGACAATAGAAGAAATCATTTGTTTCAGTGTTAAAACTAGTGTTTTGTAGGTCATAAATGGAGAAAGTTTCAAAATTTTGTTTCCACAAAGACTGTTTTTCTTCAAAGAAACTGGTGCACTATGGATGGCAACTTCCAAAGGTTAAATTCAGTGATATGCAATGCGTGGTGTGTAGACCACATATAACATCTCAGCACTTTCCTTTCAGGACTGCCTCAAGACTGTATCATTGAAACTGAAGAACCAGCTCCCACATTATGACCACGGAGGTTTCCTATTTTTAAATAAACAAACAGTACAGGTAATATTTGACTTAGAAGTTCATTTACATTACTGAAAAACTGCACTTACGACTCGTGCCTGAAGTTACAGCCATTGTAGTACCTCTGTGATCATGGGTTCAAAACTCAGGCATCTGGCAGCCTGCCTGAAGTTATGATCACAAAGGTTTTCCAGCTCATCAATCCACCTATTTTTTCCTATAACTGCCCCTTGGCTATCCTGTACTCTACCTTGTGAATTGGCAAACAGCCCCAGAAAGCTGAAGCCACCCTGATCCAGTTCCAGCAGTTGCCCACATCACCCTATACTCTGAGATACCTACTGCCCTGTGCTCTGACTCCCCAGCTCACCTCCATTTTTTTTGTTCCCGCTGCTGCTGAGCCATGCTTGGTGTGGCTGCTGGGCCCAGTGTTCAGCTGCAGAAAGAAAAAAAAAAGCCAAAAGCACTCCTTGAGTGGCAATGTGTGAAAAAGCTCCTGGAGGGGGGGTGTGCACCAAAATGCCCCTCTTTTCTATATTCATAAAAACCATCCATGGATCAGGATTAGAAAGTGATCTGAAAGCAAAGGACAGCTAGAGATTGAGAATGCCCCTCACAAGAGAATTGGAAGCCGGGAGATTTTGGCAGGGCAACAGTTAATCTCTCAGACACTTTTCTTGTCTGTTGTTCCACTCTGTTTTCCTGACTTCCAATCTCATGGTGGAAGAAGCAGTAGGCTGGAGATGGGTATGATGCATGGGACAGCATAAGTCCTTGGCACGGAGAGCAAGTGAAATGAATGGGCGCCAATATTAAACTCAGCTGATTGAAGGGTACCAGCCAAGAAGCTTTGAAGTCAGCTCAATGTCAAAGAACAGAGATTGACTGAAGAATGTGTGCAGGGCAACTATGCCCAAAGGGACATTTTGGCATGCATGCTAAGCCCCAGAAGTTTTTTGTGTTTTGTGTGTGTGCAGTTTTTTTTTTTTTTTTTTACAAAGGAGTACTTTGGTATGTTGCCACTCAAAGATTGCTTTCAGCTTTTTCCCCCTACCCTGCATCTGAAGCCTAGCCTGGCCCAGCAGTCAGACTGGGCCAGGCATACCTTGCCAGCAACAGGAGCAAGAAAATGAAGCTGAGCTGGAATGGTGCAGCACAGAGCAGCAGGGGTCTTGGAGTGCAGGATAGCAAGGCTGACCACTGCTGGGACTAAGTTGGTGCCGGGCACAGCTTACTGGAACATAGCAAGCAGCTCCAGAGCCACACTATTCTGAGGCTGCTTGCTGAGTCACAAGGCAGAGTGCAGGCTGGCCAAAGGGCAGAGATGAGGAGACACAGGTGAGTAGGGTGAGTTGAAGGCAGCCTCTTACCTTCTTGAGGCTTGGGGCTGGGAACAACCAGAACCACAATGGTTTTGCCTGGGGTAGGTAGTCGCTTAACCACCCCATAATTCACAAACAACTGCAATGGGGTGTGCTGGGATTGCCATTGTTGTGGTCACATGATGTCTTACTTTATGACTGCATCAACATATGACATCAATCTCAGTCCCAACTGTGGTTGAGGACTATATAAAATGGATATATTGCTTCTAATAGACTTTGCATAATAAATAACTTTAAAGAAAATATTCAAACCTTTAAATATGTAAAAAACCTCCTCAAAAATGTCCTGTAATGTGCTGCTAGAGAGGATTTTTTTTCCCCATTTGCAATTCACTGAGAAGCACTATTCTGCAATTTTCTCTAGACTGGCTTTAAAAAATTATTTAGATTGCCTCTATTACCATAGGGATATTTAAATAAGAAATCCTAAAATGAGAATGACATCAGGAGAGTACCTTGGTGAGCAGCATATTCTTTATAGTACGGTACTGTTTTGAGGCCAAGCCCTATAGTAAAAATTATCAGTCAATTCACAGTAATACAAATACAGTTCTTCTAGCTACTGGTAAACAGCAAGACTTCTTCTTCGAACTAATCTGGTTTTGGAACAGATGTGTTTTGAAGAGCAATGAGATCAAATTTTTCCAATGGCATAGTTTTAAAAATATTCTCATTTTAAAATTAAGAGGCTGCAGGAACAAAGAACTCCACAATGGACATTTTTATGTCTGGAAAACTGAGGTGAAAACAAATCCGTAAGTACAATCCTGGCATCTGATGTATGACATCTAAATCTCTACTCTCCCTTTTATAACTGTCTTGTAATAATTCTCAGACTAGTTTATTCCACCTATAAATCTCTCCTTCCTATATCCCTTGAAACTGTATTAAGAAGCCTCTTTGTACATGAGATGGTCTGACACATGAAAGACATACTGTTTAAAAAATTACAACAGTGATAAAAAAATTGAATAAAACAACCCATTGAAAACTTCTAATCTTAAATTTCCCAAAATACATTTTGTAGAATCGCAAGATTTTACTGATGTGAAGAATATTAGTAAATGGAAATGCTGGGATTTCCTGAGAATATATTAGTAAATAAAACATTCAGCTAGGTTACAAAATGATTTATCACCAACATATTTTCTACATATCATATTGGATATATGTTATTTTACATCTTGGGCTTTTGACAGCTTATTACTATTTTACATTTTCATGCTGGGAAGTAGAAACTACAGAAGACATGCTACTTGATTATTCCTTTGCAGCTATAATGAATCAGTCTTGTTAAATTTACTAACCAACTGATAAAAAAATTAAAAAAGATAGAATAAGGAAAGGAATACATGTGGTTTAAAAATCATATAAAAGCAACTATGGACTGTATAGCTTTTGTAGCTTTTGGAGAGAGAGAGAGGTAAAAAAAAAATTACTGAGAAATTAAACAGAATGAAATAATAGGTGACACAGGGGTACTGACCCTGATCAGATTTCAAGCTGTCTGCATTTGTCTAGCAAAGAATAACATTTTTCAAACCTCCATTTGTTGTATGTGTGCAGCTCAGCAATCTAAAAATATATTTTTTTGTTATATACCACAGTAGCAAACATACCTCTTGCTTTAATAGTTGTTTCTTCTGAGGAGAATCTAAGAGGATAGTGATATAGCTTAGGTAATTATTCATTTACAACCCACTTTCTAAGGCTAAAGAAATGGTTTTTTTAAAAAATCCCATGCTTGGCACAGAACTTTAGGAAATAAATTTCTAATGTTATCAGAAAAGTGTAAGAATCTCTTATTGCTGATTTTACTGCTTGATGTGTTGTCTACCTATCATTAAGATCTCCACAAATGGAATTTGATTTAATTCTTAAACTAAATCACATTTCCCTATGCTAAGTTTTGAAGATGATGGTGATTGTCATGTCTGCTGTTAAAAATACCACGAAAAAAAGCAATTTGGGTACACTTGCTTCTAAAACTGGGTGCAGAGTTGCATTTTAGGAAATGTAAAAATATTTCACAAGCATTATTTTTTTCTTAATCTATTGAATGTCAACATATTAATGATATCAAGGCTTTTAATAGAATTTGCACTTGCAAATTGTGGCAGTATTATTATTATTGTTTAAATAAATAGAAGCTAAAATGCCTTGGCTATCACTTTGTCTTGTTTATGAAATATTTATATCCAACTATATCACAGAAAACTATGGAGGCCCAATGAATAGAAAATTGTGTATTAAAGGGGTTATCCCAGGAGGGAAGCATCTAATAAAATGTTAATAGTAGAACATCAGACTTGGTCCTGCATATGAAATAGATGATGTATAATATCTGAATTTCAGATGCTAATTGCTTAGTAGTCAGTATCCAGGTTTTATGAGCAAAGATTACATCTGCAAATGCAAAGGTCTGCTAAAAAAAACACTTGATATCCTTCTAGTAACATAAATGTCTATTTCTGAGTTCTAGAAACTTGTTTATTCGTTATATAGTAATTGGATTTTGATTACTCTTTAGGTATGTGTCACAGACTCATCTTAGTTGTGGGATGGAAGAATATTATACTTGACTGATTTTAATATATACGCATCCCACCACTCAAATCCCTAAAAGGTGTTACATCTATTTGTTACATTGGTTTCAAATGGTGTAATATGAGAATAGTAAAGTGTAATAGACTCAGTTAAATCCTGTGGTGCATTCTTTGCCTTTCTGCCTCTAGGCTAGCAGATGAAATATTTCTGGAGAAAAGTGCTAGTTGAGAAGAAAAAGGTGCAGTTAAAAAAAAAGATGAGCTCTCAGGAGTTTTGACAGAATGGTGCATCTGATATTAGACAAATCTGATAAAAAGCTCTCTATGCCATCAATATGGCAACCCACCCTCAGTGGATCCAGATTTTTATCCTTTAAGGGCAGTGAAATCTTTTCTAGAAGAGGCATGCCAAATCCTGCAGATTCTAGATTTGAAGTGGCCATAAAGGGCCAATAACATTTCTGTGCTAAGAGAAAATATTTTCCCACCAAATATTTGAGTTCTGGTTTGGAGAGAAACTACTTTAATGAAGCAGCAGCAGCCGAGAGAATGACCAACAGGAAACATAGGACCAATAACTAGAGAATAATGGGAATAGAGATGACTTTTCAGAGTCCTCTGGAAAAAAACACACTAAAATTACTGCCTATATCAGAAGGAAGCAGTGCAATGGGACAGCTGAAGTCCCACCATAGCAATACTAGGCCAGTATTGTTAAGAGACAGCACAGATGAACCTCTTATGAGGCAACATGGTGGTAATCTCTTCTGCTTATGAAGAAGTGCTTTTGTTTTACTAGAGTCCTACATTAATCCCAACTTGCCTTTACTTGGTGACTAAAAAGGGTAGTTTTTGGATGAGGG
Organism: Oxyrhabdium leporinum; assembly: GCA_032468155.1. NCBI lineage: Eukaryota > Metazoa > Chordata > Lepidosauria > Squamata > Cyclocoridae > Oxyrhabdium > Oxyrhabdium leporinum. The sequence continues at coordinate 431,054 of JANHFL010001749.1, read as the reverse complement.
AGAGGGAGAAAGATAAGAAAGAAATAGGGGCCTGAGAAATATTCACGTCAGTAGTCCTTTAAGAAAACCTACTGCCTTAAGTGAGCAGCTAAATAGTTGTACCCTGCCTCCTGACGAAGGTGATGTGCCTGCTGCCAGCGGCTTCTGGAATGAATTCTAGAATCAAGAGAAAACATATATCCTCAGAAAATAGTAACAGAAAAAATAAGAAATACATAGCAAAAATTAAAGACTGTTCCAATTTTCAGGTAAAATGATCAAACTATCACTGGCAACTACTTCCCCTACTGAGCAGATGTACGTTTGATACTCTCACCATCCTCTTCGCTCTGCCAAACCCCTCCACAATGAGTCGGTACGGACCATCCTCTCAATCAGTTTCTTCCACAGCATACCATCAGATGTTACCCGGTACCATTCCTTGCATACTAGTTCAACAGAACACAAAGATTTGGCATCCAAATATGACAGAATATTCTCAGCAATGTGATCCAGGCCTCGAGCTGGAAGAAAAGTAAAGGCAGTTAGTAATCACTGGGGAGCTTACTAGGAGATCATAAGTTACAAACACATTTTCATCATCATTGCTCATTCCATTTCTTGTATTAAGAACTGGAACGTCTGGATAGAAAATAGTCTCATGTTAAGTTCAGGAACGAGTAGCTTCCTTTGGGTAAGAAACAGCAAAGCATTTAAGATGATAAAGAATTCAGGAAGTCATTCCAATCTATTTCTATTGGTTTTAGCACTAGAGGGATGTTCTACGGAAGACTTTTCTTACTTGATGCATTCTACAAAATCTTGGTATATTAGGAACATTTCTCATTTTGCTGCTACAGCTTCTCTTTTATTCCAACAGTTCATATTCTACTTTGTGCTAAAATTAAAGGCTTTTGATGCAATGAAGAATATATGTTCCTAATATGAATCCCCAAGAAGTAGTATCTAATAAGAATAGTGATGAGACTGTAAAAAGTATATGTCTGTCTGTCTGGCACTTATTTAGATTTTTAAAAGAAAACACAGACAATTGAACATTGACAATTGTAATGTTCTGTCATTTTGGAGAAATTGGAAAATGAGAATTTCACATATTGCTGATGTTTTACCAAAGAAAATGTAAGCAGACTATAATTAATCTAATCATTACAATAAATAAATGTTTGGTAGAATCAGGTTTGTCAAACCTATACATAAAATCTTTACAGAGTGAGAACTCTACTATCTACATCTGCAATATAC